>RJWH01004315.1:0-112254 GCA_004363575.1 Solenodon paradoxus | reverse complement strand
TCTCCCCCTCCTCCTCCTCCTCTCTCTCCTCCTCCTCCTCCTCCCTCTCCCCCTCCCCTCCCTCCTCAGGACTAGATTTCATCCAGATTAGTCATTTTTCAAAGATCTCTGAGTAAAACCTATCACACAGATTAATCAAATGTGTCGTTTACGTCAACTCATAACACGGAAAAATAGTTAAACCAAAAGCACAATTAAAGCCTTTTCTTGCAGAGAGTCTTCCAGTCACTTGGACATTTATATAAACAACAATAATCTAGACACATCACAGCTGAGTGGAGGGAAGAAGCTGGGATTACCAGCCCCTTGAGAGGGTCCAGCCAATACTTTGTACCTTCTAAAATGAGGAACAATCTTTAGCCACAAACGTTTCCTCTTCCTGAATTTTCGAGCTGGAATTTTCGAGCTGAAATGAATCAAAATATCCCTTACTTTACACATGAAGGCTCCAGGGCATGATGAGGGCACACAGTCAATGGAGGGTTTAGAAGAAAACAGGACTCAGACCTCCTCCCCATGCAAATAAGATCTCCTGCAGTGCCCCATCTGCCTCTCTGTCTTGTGTGAACTCAAGTTAATCACCAAGCTCTTGTAAGTTGTGACCAGGAGGCAGGCAGAGCTGTCCCTGAATTTCCGCACTATTGTGATGTGACTTTTTAACGCAAAAAGTCTCAGAGTTGGGGTGTTTGTAAAATGCCTTCTGGTAATGTCTTTCTACCCTAGTCTAGGATTCAGCACTTACTTTGTTTCCTTCTTTTCCTTGCACTGTGCTGGGACAGTATCCACTTCCTCTCAGCCTCTTGTCATGCCTGGGGGTGGGGGTGGGGTGCTCAGTAGTAAGGATGTTTACACAGTGGGAGGGGACAGGACTTCCCAAGACCTGGCTTTTAGTCCCACTGTACCCCTTACTGGCTTTGAGATCTCTCTCACAACACTGATCTGTTTTTCAGAACTGCTTTTATGTATTTATTTATTGTTCCAGTATACAATATTATACTAAACACTGAGATGCAAGCAAGATTCCTGCCCTCCAGAAGCTCATCCTGTTGTGGGAGATAGACCAATACACAAGCAATGACTGTGTAAAATAAACCCTAGAATAGAGTGACCACATATGTGGAGATACTGAGGCCTGAGGCAGCCAGGTGTTTCAACTAAGGAACTAGAAATGATTCTACAGTGCAGATTATAAAGGTGTGAGGGTGAGGTTAGGGGTCACTGGGGGCCAGATTACAAGGAGCACTCTAAATTTAACTAAGGAGGCTAGAGTTTTTCTTATCAATTCAGGCCACACTTGCAGATTTGAGGGCAGGATCTAGTTTCTTTGTTAGAAAGAGCTAATCGGTTGAAGGGGCAGGCCTAGAGGCAGGAAAATCAGCCAGGTGGTTCTTGCAACATTCTCAGAGGTGGGAATGAATTCTTGGACCAAGAGGAGGAAAAACCAGAAAGAAAAAAAAAAAAAAAAAAAGACTTAAGAAGCACCAGGAAATTCAGGAGAACATGTGCCATAAAATCACAGGAGAGACGGAGAACCATGATTGTTCATGGGGCAGGCCAGAACAAGACAGGGCCTGGAGGCAGCTCACGAGATTCCACCACCAGGAGGGCGCTGACAGCCTGACTGGGACCAGTTTTAGAGCAGATGTGCGCAGAAGCCAGAATACAAGCATTGAGAAAACAGGAAAGAGAGAAGAGAGGAGGAAAGCCTGTTTCTTCGCGTGAACTTTAGGATATTCATAAAAGATGTGATGATGCTGTCGATTCAAAAACTTTCATATAGGATGAGAAAAAAAATGTTCTAGAGATGGATGATTGTGACGATTCACAACAGCGTAAACGTACTTCTTGCTGCAGAACCATATTCCTAAAAATGTTTAAGATGGCTGACTTAGGCAAGATGCAGGCAAGAATGAAGGCAATCAGGAAGGAAGATTGAGGAGTAATAAGAATTTTTATTTAGTTGTTTGTCTTGTTGGTTCTCCGCAGCCCCAGGACACAAACCTGCGTCCTTGGCATGTATGTGGCTTATGCTAAACAGAGGCAGCAGACTTTTTCGCTAGCCCACAAGAGCACACTGATGCATTGAACATCTTAATGAATACATCTTTGTCTATCCTTAGAGCACATCCTCAAAAGTGGAATTCCTGCCTCTGAAGTTCTTGATAGCTCCTGCCAAATTACAGGAAGGGATTAGCAATGTATCTTCTGAAAACTAAGTAGGAGATAGGATAGAAATACTTTTTCTTCATTCTCTTCTTCAAGAGAAAAGCATCTGATGACTTTTTCAATAAATACAAGAATATTTAAAAATATACTTCACCTCCATAAGATAAAGAGGGAGAGGAGGCAGAACTTTAGGCAAAAAGGACAAGGAGAGGAAGAACCAGAGCTGCAATCTCTTCACCCTTCTGAGCTGCAGCACCCTTACCTGGGCAGGCGGAGCAGCTGCCCGGTTTGTCGACACAGCAACAAAGCCAAGTTCACCAAGGACCGTCAGTCATCATCCCCAGAAACTGGAAACTCAGGGACCCTCCAGAGGGAGCCTGTCGTGTGGACATTAATATCAGCTGTCCAGCCTCCAGAATGCAAGAGAATGCATTTCTGATGTTTCAGGCTACCCAGTTTAAAACCACATTATCTTGTTACACATACTGTGTGTAATACAAATACACTCTAATACACCCAACAAGTCTTTCTTCACCTCTCTGACTTGAACAAAGAGTTCTCCCCTGACACTTGCCACAGTTGTACTTATGTGTTATCTGTGACATTTACAGCATAACTGCAGACCATAAGTTCCACGACAGAAGGAACATCTCCCCCTGCCTCCTGCCCCAGTATCCTGACTGGCATGTTTTAGGGCATAACAGAAAAGCAGGCAGTCACACTGAAGTCATAATGCCAAGGACCCAGGGGAACTGGGTGTGGGCCACTGGTCACACAAGAGCCTTCATAAAAAAGAAGAGTCAAATTCACTTGCTCTGATGTTTGGTTCTGCCCCTCTGGACTTTCCCTGTGGACAGTCCAAGACTCCCCATCTTGGGAGGTGTCTTTGATGCTTTGGCTTCAACCATAACCTCTGGCCCCGAGTCCTTTCACTCATGTGTTATCTAAGGTGTCAAATGTCTGCTGAGGATGGAAGGGCTTCACATTTTCCAAGATGTTTTCAATAAGGAATAGTCATCAAATGAGTTGAGAAAACAGCCGCTCGGCAGATGGAAACATTGAGACTCAAAAGGTGAGTCTCTCTGTATTGAATAATAATATGAAAAGACTTATTTCAGTCTACATCACATAAAGAAAAATCTGTTCTAATTCCAGGAACAATGGCTTTGAGGAATTATGACTATTCTTTGGGAATTTCTGAGAAAACGAGATGGTAAAGACCAGAAGTGGGATGAGAATATAATCAAAGAAGATGCTGATTGGAATAAAATGCTTATTTACCGAGTCAAGGAGGAAAATTTTTTTTAAAGTGGTCAGTTGAAATTCAAAAAAATGAAAGAGGCAAGTGAAACAAAAAACTATCATACTTGAATAAGAAGATACATCAAAAAGTCAGGAAGATAATGAAAGATGAGAATGTAATACAGAGCATATTGGTTTAGAAAAATAATAACTCTGCAAACATACATTTGAAAAGAGGGGCCTTGGCTTCCTCATCTATAAATACAAATGTAAGATTCTAGAAGATAAATATCTAAATGAAAATTTTCTATTTCTTCATTTTTAACTCAAAAATCACATTGGTAATGTTTGTAGAAAAAGTAAAAATTACATCTGAACAGGAAAGGAAAATCAAAATCATTAATCTTATCACCTAGAGAAATCTACTGTGAATATTTTAATGTATATGCTCCCAGATTTATATATGTATATGCACATACATACATATAAATTATAATTGTGTATACATTTGCTATGACCTTTCCAGTAAACAAAATATTTCAGGATTTTCTTTTTTGGTCATAGTTTTGTTTCCAAGCAATTATTTGTGGTGACTGTCATGTTACTGTTTTTTAATTGTACTGAAGGAACACTGCGTTATATACCATGTCTTATCATTTAAACAAAGGTATCAGAGAATATTAGTTTAGGGTATATTATAGTGAAGATATGAGTATGTCCAGATTAAAAAAGATGAAGAAAGTTGAGGAAAAAATGTATGATGCCTTCTAGCTTACAAAAGACTTTTTACACAACATATTTGTTTAACCAGGGACCTTGAGAAGTATGTGATTTAACCCAAGAGGACACCACAGCACGCCAACATTTTTGCTTATTTTACTTAGTTGCTCATCTTGGTTGCTGCCCTCAGTCCTGGGTCTCAAACCTGGGTCCTTGGGATGTATGTGGACTGTGCTCTCAGCAAGAGGCAGCAGACCAAACTGCTACTCCACCAGGGTGTACAGACAAAACAGCTATAACATCTACAAAGTATCGTTCACATCTTCTCTGATGACTGCCCAGCTGGCACAGCGTCTCTAGCACGTGGGACACATCAATAAATACCAAATAAATGAAAAGTTCATATACATTATCATATGGATTCCTCATACAACTGTGGTGAGAGAGGTATTGTTATCATTTTACAGACTGTCTGTTTGGGTAAAATCCATTATGATTTACATAGCAGTCTGTACACATTCATCTTAGCTGAGCTTCAAAATCGCTCTGTAACTAAGTAGAATTTAGTCTCATTAAAGAGAGATAGACACTAAGGCTCAAGTAGTCAGTCAGATTTGTAGTGTTTGCAGATTACTCTGGTGTAAATACTTCTACCATGATGACTATGAAGCTACTGCCATGGTTTCACTGAACCTAGAGACAGGAAGGGCTCACAATGAACACACGGGAGCAAGTGACTCACATACTCTCAGATGTGATAAACTCTTTTTGCACCTAATTATTCACTCAATTTTCTTTTTAGTTTTCACATTGCCATGTACATAAAGAGTCATATATAGATGTTTAGGCTTGGCCTATAGTTTAACCTGGTTTTGCTATTTCAGTTTGGTTTCCTCATCAGTTCAGCCCTCTTTCTCTGGAATTGGTGATGTACTTCAAGACAATTCTATTACTTCCACCCATTTCCCTTTCCTTTATCTTCATTTGGGTTTGCCTGGAGCACAGTCATGGAACTAATGAGAAAAGGCAGGCTGGTAGGCAAAGGCTTAGAATCTATGTTTTGGCCTTTTTTTTTTTTTTTTAAAAATACCTTTCCTTTAAAAGGTAGGAATGAAGGCAATTAGGTGGGCAAGAGGAGAGAGGAAGAAACACTTTACTTATTTTTATATAGCTGTCCATCTTGGTGGTTCTTCCTGACCCGGGATGTGAACCCAGGTCCTGGGGATGTAAGTGGCCTGCACTTCAGCTGGAGGCAGTTGGCCAAACCACCACTCCACCAGTTGTCTTCTGTCCCAGGGTTCCAGCACCTCACTGTTTCCCCAAACACCTGGGCTGTCGTTTCCATGACTGTCAGTGGGAAGTGGAGGTGACAGATAGGAGGGGAGGCTGAACTTCAAGCCTGCTGGTGGTTTTTCCAAACTGAACTGGTACAAAATCCATAAACGACTGGAAACCTGGAAGTTGCTCTTTACACCAATCAAAGCTACAACTTTATCGTGTTGTTTTCCCCCCTTAAACATCTTACTGAAGATTTTCAGCTGTGAATCTTAACAGTTGGTCTGTACTGATAATCTTCATTATCTTGAGGGTAAAACAGTTAAGAGCCAAGAGGAGGATGATGAAAAGACAGACTTTGGTGCCATCTTCTGGAAGCTTCTATTTTTACACACCATGTATGCATTTCATAAAATGAACAAAATAGAAATTTTGTATTCTGTTCTTGGATACCTGGTGGACTTTGAAAATCTCTTATAAGTATGGAAAGCATAAATTTAATAAAACACAAATTAAATACTGAGATCTCTCCTACTAAAACATTGATCAAATCTGCTGTTACATTGAATTTAAATTCTACTTACCCCAGCCTACCCTTCCTTCAAATACTAATGTCTAGTAAAATAGCCAAGGACAATGGGGAAAATAAAGTCTATGAAAGCCCACCTGTGGGGAGAAATGGAGAAGTGACTCCAAATGCAAAGAGAGGAAATGTAATTTTAGCAAAATGGAAGTAAAGTTGTGCTAGCTGCAGGAACAGCAGCTTTGCTGAAGACTTTCTCTCTGCTGCAGGCTGAGGCCAGAGCCTCTGACCTCTGCCCGGGACAGAGCCCAGCACCACACCCTTGCTTCATTTTTAATACCAATGAGCAGCTTCCAAAAGCTCTAGATGGTTTTCTTCTCTTCCTCTTTCGAGTTTTACTTCATTCAAATTCATCTTCAATGACTATTTGTGGGCCACTTGTCCATCATTGTTTCTCTCCCCAGAAAGACTAAACCCATCTTCACAGTGATTTTACTCGGTTTGTGTGCATTGGTTGATGCTTCACAGGCTGTTGCAGGTGTCACCTCACAACATCCTGGGATGGGGTAGGGAAGTGCTTCCCCAAGATCCCCAATGAAAGTGAGACTGCAGCTGACCCAGTGTGTGTCTGGTCACCATAGGCCAGCCATGGAGGTTTCCAGCAGGGCTCTCAGTCACTCCAGGCTGCTTTGTGGGACCCCAAGGGGCCAGGTGGGGCTAATGTTGTGTGGAGTGGTGATGGGGTCACCCTGGATAAAGCCTGAGCGAGCTGCTGTCTCCACCTCTACCCCAGGCCACCTGCGCAGGTGCTCCATGAAGCTGAAGGGAGGGATGCAGAGAGGGAAAACACTCGAAGGACAGGCTGAAAAATGCCTGGAACAGCACATGGGTCAGACGTTGTGAAGCTCACATGTTGTGAGATCATTGTTGAGCATCCTCTATGTGTTGGCTGCTGCAGGAACCAAGGCCCACTCCAAGACCCGGTGCTGTCCCCTGGGGGTCTCTGGGTGAGGTAGGTATAAATGGCCACAATACAAAGCAGGAAAGGGTCATTGTGTGCTGGTAGATCACAGAGAAGAAGTGTCCCTTTCGCTGGAGGGGGAGGCATGGGGAGTGCCCAGGTGGACTTAATGTGGCCCCTCAGTGGGACAGTAGGCATGAAGGGTATTTTGGGGTCATAAACAGTCTACACATATACACACTCATACACACGTACTCATACACTCAAATCACACATAAATACTAACACACTGACACATATGCATTCACACGCACTCGTACAAACACACACACACATACACACACACATTCACATGAACATTAACAGAAGCTGACTCCCAGACCCTTATCCCTCAGGGGACCCAATTCCACATAAAATCCAGAGGAGAAAGTCATGCAGATACTAATGACACTGAAATTCATGAAGGTTTTTCTCTAAAACTGAGGGATGAAAAGGACCATCTCTCCCCACTCCTCCATACTCTAAACTTGGTTTTAGCTTTGTCTGGACCAGACTGTGGGAAGCCAGGGGCTGTAGTGTCAATGATTTGGTTGATGTGACGGCTTGGCCTCTAAAAGTCCTGGAGGTGAATTATAAACCTGGGAGCTATTTCTGTGCATCCTGGGGTGTCCCATCCTTCCTGGAGATGGGACAATGGTCACTGAAATTGCTTCATAGTGGAGTTTGTACCTTTGCATGGCAGGAACTCTCCAACCAGCTCAGCCTAGAGGTTACCTGTCTACGGCCAGCTGTGCCATCATCCTCACCATCCTTGCCCCTTCCCTCTCTGTGTTGTTTAATAAGCTAGTGGGACGTTCCCATGAAAACCAGTGAATAACTCCCTTTGGTTTTTAGAACATGAGAACCAAGGAAGTAATTTCAAGGGTTCAGAAGTGAACTGCAGGTGCCATTTGGATGTTCAAACCTTCACTGAGGTTAGTTATAGATTCGATTATAAGAGAAAGCAAAATCCTGCCTTTCCATTGGCATTATGATCACAGTGATTTTATCTGAATCTCAATTCAGGGACCCCTAAATGGATATGCGGGGTCCCATGTGTACCAGTAGAATGTTGGCTTCAAAAGTGTCCTTTTAGGTTTACTTAACGTTCTCTAAAAATATTAGGTAAAGAGCAGGAAGTCACATTCTTGATCGAGACTTTACCCTCATTTCTCACTTCTATTTTTAATGCAGGCATTGGATCAGAGGTAGAATTCAGGTTTATTCATTTATTTGATAAATATTTATCACTTGTCCTGAGCATGCCTAATATTAGGCATTGAGAATACATATGTGAGGAGAGCTTGGCCCCTGCCCCCTGAGATAAGCTACATAATGGTTTATAAAAGTAAATAAATAAATAAAATAAATAAATAATAAATTAAAATAAATAAAAGTACATTTAACCCAGCTCTTCAATGCCTGAATCTCTTTCTTACTCTTTTTCCAACACGTGTGCTTAGCACACAGTCTGAGATTTAGGCGAAGGGGTCCAGTAATACATTGTTAAATTAATAAACAGCCAATACTTGAGTCTATTTGCAAGAATGCAACGTGTTCACTTTAGAAAATAGTGGCAGTAAGTCTCAGCAAGGACTCTATGGTAACATGTAGACAAAGGAATTTTTGCTATTGCTTGTTAAAGAAATAAGGGCGCTGGGCCCTTGTGGAACACTGGTTACATCTATCATCTCCAAAGGAGCCCAGGTCACATACCCCTTGGTTCGAGTCCTGAGTCCAGTGTGAACAACTAAATTAAAATAGTACTTCTTCCTCTCTCCTTCTACCTGCCTGTCTACTCACCTTTGTTCCTGCCTGAAACTTTCCTTTAAAAAACTAAGTAAAAATAAAGGAAGCACAGAGAAAAGAGCATTTGATTTTGCCTAGGAGAGCTGGAATGAGGAAAGGGCATAATTGTCTCCTCAATTTATCACTTCTGGCCACCACATGTGTGTGCTTTTCCACATCAAGCAAGTCTGCAACATCTGTTGGATATTGTAGGGGAACAAAATCTGCCACCTCAAATATGCCTTTTTCTAAGTAAAAGTAGTATTTCAGAGGGGTGGTTCTAAAGATTGGGTAGAGGTTGCCATTTAGTAAGGTATTTATATCTGTAAAGGAAAAATCTCCTTACTCAGAACACCTACTTCTTTAACTTAGCCGACATCTGCATAATGACCCAGCCCTTGTTTACTGAGTGAGGTTCCTGTGAACTTCCTCCTCCCCAACCACCTTTATCTCCAGCTAACGGTGTTTAAGATGATAACTGAAGCCACATGGCACATTACGGTCTTGCTGATTTTCTCTCATGTCTACTGAAGTATACCTGTTATTATTATTAAGCATCTTTTTTGTTTTTTACCTCTTACATGCCAGTCCAATGCCTATTTGATTATTTGCCAGCCTATAAGAGCCCAAAGGGGCGTGGGAAGATTTTCCACTGTGAATCGACAGTGTTTGACAACCTAATTCAGTTTTGCTACTCTATGCAGCCATGAGCGTCTTGGGGTTTTGCCTTTGCCTTTGGGTCCTTGTGGGCTTGGGAGAAAAGTGTGTCAGGTCCACTCACTCTGGGAACAAAGGAAACAGCACAGCCAGCAGAAAGCGAGGGAGATTGGTTGAAGTGAGAGTGATAGTTCAGCCTTAAGAGATGAAATAAGGGAGGGCTGCTTCTAGAGAAAAGGACAAAAGGAGTTTGAGGGGCCTGAGTTTTAAAGAATCTGGCTACTTGTACTCAGCTTTTAACCTCACCCAGGGGCATGCTGGGGTGGGACGAGGTTTTTGATGGGTCTGTTAGTAGTTTTCTTTTAAACTGATTGGAAGACTTCAGATCGGCGCCATTTTATGATTTACTGCCTTTGTTCTCTTCTCCTCCTGCACCCTGTTTATGTTTAATCTCTGCCTAATATCTGCATGGAAATAAATCTCATGGGTTAAATCCTGCAAAGACTGCCCCCCTCTAGTTTCTCCCTCCCCCACTTCAGACTCCAGTCAGAAGTCCGTGTTGTTAATTATGCTTTGGAACAGCTATAAATACGAGTTTCCCACGGTCCCCTTCCTGATTTTGATAATTTGCTAGAATGGTGCACAGCATTCAGGAAAACAGTTTGTTTACTAAATTGCTGGTTTATTGTAAAAGGATACAACTCTGGGAGAGTCAGAGATGAGAGGCAGAGGGCAACAGAGCTTACAAGTTCTCTCTGGGTGAATCTTCATGTGTTCATCAGCCCAGAAACTCTCAAGACCCTGTACTTTAGGGACTTTATGGAGACATAATTACATAAGCATGATTGATTCAATCATTGGCCATTGAAGATTGATTCAATCTCATGCCCTGCCGGCCCCACAAGTTTTCCCCAGTTGGAGGTGGGAAAGCTGAAAGTCCCAACACTCTAATCAAATGGCTGGTCCTTCTGGCATTGGCCCCCATATTTAGGGGCTTTCCAAACTTTTCTGATTAAACTTAAGTATGGTTGAAAGTCCTTATGAATAACAAAAGATAATTCTTTTCACTTCAATGCTCTTACCACTTTGGAAATTTCAAGGATATTTAAGTGCTGGACAAAGACCAAATATATATACATATATATACATATATATATAATATGTATACATACATAATATATGTACATATATATGTATTTCATTTTAAAAATCACAGCATTACAGATGTCTTCATAGGGAAGTCGTCATTTGAGCTGAGTTTTAAAGGACAAGAAGAATTCACACACTGGTTAGGTAGAAAGGCCAGTCCCATAGAGACAACAGCATAATCAAAGGCTCTAAAAGAAAAGATTACTGTCTTGGAATACATGGGAATGCAGGACATGTGGGCAAATGGAAACATGGTACTCAAAATATGGGTGAAGGCTTTTGCTTCCCTCTTGCTATATTTAGGAGGTCAGACTTTTTCCTGCAGGAGATGCCAAATCACTAACAGGTTTTAGAGCACATTGTGCTAGCAAAATGGAGGTACAGGCTGGAAGCTGGAGACTATATGTTGGGGGTGAGTAGAGTAACCTGATGAGATGCCCTGTCCAACTGGAGAGAATTCCTCGAGGGCTGTGTGGCCAGAATCACATGGCAAGTTTATTGGAATTAGTAGCAGTGAGTTTAAACTCCCTGTGGGCTGGGAAAACTACATTAAGAAAAGAGCAAATGAGTGTGTGCCCACCATGTGCATCACTCTACATATGTATAGGCAAATTGATGTCCTACATAAAACTGGGAGATGAACTCCTCCCTTCATGCCTGTATCCAGTGAGCTTTCCCGAGAGCTAGTATGGTTGCCTTGAGTGAAACAGCACGAGTAACTAGGGTTCATCAACAGCAGGAGTAACTAAGTCCATCCCCACGATACCTAGGTGAGGCCTGCCAGCCCACCTCAAGTTGGGCCAGCCAACCTTATCTTCTGCTTTTACTTCTGCCTAACCGCTTTATAGATTTGAAGGTATGCAGTCCCTGCATCATGTATGAGAAATGAGTACAAGAATATGCAAGAAAGGCTGGCCCAGGAGATAGAGAGAAGGCTGTAGAGGCAAGAAGGATTTAGGACGTGATCAGGATGGTGCAAGGGGGTGACGAAGAGGTCAAACTTTAGAATTAAATAGACCTAAGAGTCTGTTCAGTTGTTCATGAGCTCTGTGACCTTGAGCAAGCAATCCGTGCCTTCGTTTCCTCATCTATAAAACGTTGCTAATAAAAGTGATTGGTGTAGGCATACCCTGGTGGTTCAGCAGTTTAAATCAGGCACAGTTTACATACATCTCAAGGTCCCTGATTCAAGACCTAAAGTCAGGGATATAATCAATGATGAACAACTGAATAAAATAAAGTGATTCTTCCTCCTCTCTCTTGCTGCCTGCCTGCCTACTCCCTTCATCTCTGCCTGCACCTTTCCTTTTAAAACATATCTTTCAAAAAAAAAGGAGTGATTGTTGTATCAAATGAAAATGTTAGGGGTTGGTATAATGTCTGGCATATGACGTGCTCAATAAATATTAGCTATAATTATTACTACAAATCTACTAATTAGACTTAGGGGCAGAGATGGAAACAGAGAAGTTAAAGAAGACTCAAGTAGAGGAAAGAGGGGGTCACGGACATAGATGAAGAATCCAGTGGAAGTGCACAGTTTGGGGAGAGGATTGTAAGTTCCCATTTTAGAAACGTTGAAGATGTCTATGGACCATCAATGGAAATATCCACTGGGTATTCTGTAGAGATCTGGGCTGGAGTTGGAGATCTGGAGGACTCACAGCACAAAAGAAATTTTCAAGCAGCAAGAAGAAGTAACTCAGCAGATGCCCTCCTAGGGGGTGTGGGGGTGGGGTAAAGATGCCCAAGAAGGATGCTAGGGATTGTCACAGTTGGAGGAGGGAGGTCACCCAAAGGTGGACTGCCTAAAAGAGGCCTCACCTACAAGCCAGGGTGTGCCCGCTTTCTGTAAGTAGCTAAGAGAGATAGGCAGGACAAAGTCTGTCTCTCAAGGAACTTGTAAGACGATTCCAAGAGTTCAAAAACCCTTATTTTAATGGATTGCAATTCTGTTTTATTTGCTTCTCTTCTCATTTCCTTATGAAAAAATAAGCTTCGCTTGCAATTTATCTGCCCATCTCTATCTTTGTTTATAGGGTAGAGGGGGCTTAGGCCTCGTGTACCGAGTCGGTCTGCTGAAGGTATTACATGGGTAAGCCAGGTCAGACTAGCTGTCCTGTGTTGCCTTGCATCTCGATAGCCCGCTCCTGAGCCCCAGACGGTCAGAACTTTGAGAAATGAATTAATTACTCTGGCCTGGAAAGAAGTATTGTAAGTCTGTGAGAAATTAATGCATTTGCTTTATAGTTTTAAAACTCAGTGTTGGAAAAGATGCATGCATTTCAATTAATTTTAAAGCCCATCTAGTTTGACAACAATGCCATACAGATAAAAGACATACAGGAAACTTTTTATGCAATTCAATTGATTTAATACAACTGCATGTTAGAGACTCACTGAGAGGGAACTAGTAAACTGGAACCATCAAAATGTGCTCAATGCCCTCAGCAGATTAATATGGAGCTGTACCTCTCTGGAGGTTCATTGCCTAGTAAGAAGAGAAAACTCAGTGAGCACACCAGCAGGCGTTTATTAGGGCACCCGAATACAGGCAGATTGAAGCCAGCATGGTGTCAGTCCCTGAATACAGGTGGACTTAAAACAATATGGCATTGGCATCAAGGGAGGGTTATTTCTGTTTTTCACATGCAAAGGTGACTGGGAGTTGAAAGGTTTTTTCTCCCAGCTCCACTGAGGAGAGAATGCCAGTCAGACAAAAAAGTCGAATAGCCAGGGATTTATTGGGGTTTGCGCACCAGGGCGAGGTTCTCTGGTCCGCAGAACGTGGGTGGGGAAGTCCCGCCCAAGCAAAGGGAAGCTCACTCTTTAAGCAAAAAAAAATTTCGCGGGCTTCATGCATGGCGGTTGGGGATTGGTCCTGTGATTCCAGGTGTTGGTTTTCCATTGGTGACTGGCCCAGACCTGGGTTGCCATGTGGATGTCCACCTTGGCCCGGGCCTCGGTTTCAATTCCTCAGTTTGACGTCAGCCACCTTTTTCCCAGGTACGGCTGCCATTTTGTCCCTCTGGGCCAGCCTAACAAGAGTCAGGAGCCAGGATGTTTTGCATAGCTTTCTGGTGTGACATGGCAACTTGTGTCAATATGCTCTGCAGGTACAAAATAGAAAAATCATAAAACAGCCCTGCAATCATTTCTGATACTATCTTTGGTCATGGTGGTTGACTGAAATGTTCCAGCATACCCTATAAGGCAAAAAGTACGAGTTCCTGTCCACACATTACATTATGAGCCTTAGATTCCAGGTTCCAGGTGTTTTTCTTTCTTTTTTTTGCTAGTTATAAAGGGGTACTAAGGTTGTTGAAGGGTGAGGGTCTATTTTCTGTAGCTGCTTCCTGCTCATGAGGGCCATAGAGATGTCCTTGTGGGGGTGGGGCATGTGGATGGGGAGAGTAATGGGTTATTGATTGTAAAAGTATCATTTCACCTATGGACTTATTAGTAATGGCCTGGATATGGCTGTGTAGAAATAAAGAGAAGGCACGCAAAATATAGGTACCAAAAAGAAGAGCAAGAAAGTATGAGTAGAGGTCCTACCAGTAGGAATAGCCACAAGATCCAATTTAATTTTTGAAACCATGATCCTCAGAATTCAGGTAGTTGTTGTCCAGTTTTGGAAGCTTGGTCAGTCAGGTTTTTGATTATATCTCTAACAATAGTGGATTGATTGACATAAAAACAGCACTCTTGATCTAATTCTCCTTTCTCGGCAGTAAGTAAATCTAGTCTTTGCCAATTTTGTAGGGTGACAGTAGGTAATGAATTGATTTGATTTTGCAGTGTGGTTATGCCCCGTGACATTTCTTCCAAGATATCTGATAGATATTAAGCCTTTGTCAGATGTATGAAATGCAAGTATCTTTTCCCAGTTAATAGGTTTCCTTTTAGTTTTGATGATGTTTTTTTCACTGTGAAGAATCTCCTTAGTTTGATGTAGTCCCAGATGTTTATTTTTTAGTTTCCCTTGATGGTGATTTCTGATGATGAATTCCTTTAACCTTGGCTTGTTGGAAAAGGATTTTTTTTTTTTTTTTATCATTTCTTTAGTTCTGAATGATAATCTTGCTGGATATAGTATCTTATGTTGAAAATCCTTTTCTTTCAGCACTTTGAATATAACATGCCATTCCCTTCTGGCCTGTAGAGTTTAAGTTGAGAAATCTTATGGGGATGCCTATGTATGTGACATGTTTTTCTCTGGCTGCTTTTAAGATTCTTTCTGTATGTTGTATTTTTGACGTTTTGATGATTATGTGGCTAGGTGTTTGAGTTTCTTTGATTAGAAACTCTTTGAGTTTCCTGGGTCTGGAGGCTTGCTTCATTCCTCAGGTTAGGGAAATTCTTAGCTATTTTTTCTTCAAATATGTTTTCTACTCCCTTTTCTCTCTCTTCTCCTTCTGGGATACCTATGATACAAATATTGTTTCTTCTGATGTTATCCCATAGCTCTAAGATGCTGTCTTCATTTCTTTGCTTTCTTTTACCTTTTTGCTGGTTTGTTTGAGCACATTACTCAATGTGCTTGAGCCATATCTTTTAGTTCACTGATTTTATTGGAGGCTTCATCCATCCTACTCTGAAGTGTCTCTATTGAATTCTCTAGTTCAGCTATTGTATTCTTCATTTCTTTGATATCTTGCTTCATTTCTTTTCTCTTTTTTTGCTGTTCTCTTTTTCTTCCTCTATTGTTTTCTTGATTTCCATGAGTATTTTTATCATTGTTATCCTAAATTCACCCTCTGATAGTTTACATACATCTGTTGTAGTCAGATTTTCCCCTGGATTTTTAATTGGATCCACCATTTTGCACACATTTCTCTGTATCTTTGCTCTGTTTGCCATTTTGTTTGTTTTTGTGGATTAGGCCTTGTACAGGATATTGACTTGCACTGAGTAAGCCTGGATCTTGGTTTGAACCCTGGAATTACTTGAGTTTTGTGGTGTTACTACTGGTTGGATTTGTCGAAGTTCTTTATGGACCCTCTGTTGGGGCCTGAGAGATCAGCCTGTGGGGTTGGAGTTTGTGTGGGGGATGCTGTCTTCTCCCAGCCTCCCAGATCTGAACTGTGATGACCACCTTGTTGTTGGGCCACAATCAACAATCAAGCTACAGTTTCACCTCCACCCACAGGATGCTGTTAGTGGGTAACAATGATGGTTTCTCCCTCTGGGAGACTCTTTTTTCTTTAAGTCTGGGAGTGGATTTCTGGTGAGTGAATCCTGTGGTTCTGGGGCAATATGGTGGAAGGGTGCTGCCTTCTCATTATGGGGCAGTGCCCAGTGTAATTTTCTTGCTGTGGCTCCCATTTAAACCACTGGGACACTGGTCCTCCTTCTGCCCTGTGACAAAACCCTCTCTCCAGGCTCTGTGTCCTAGACCCACTGGGCTAATTATTGGCTGCCTTCCCGATTCCTGTGAGATCCAGGTCTTCTGGCAGTTTCACCCCCTCCACCATAGCCCAAGTCCCAAATGTGTGGTGTGGCTCTGAACCCTCATATTTTCAGCTACCCTTTGTGGTTTTGATTGTTGCTATGTCTCTATAACCTCAGTACCTGCTTTTTCTCAGTCTTTGTTTCTGGAGAATAGGTGAATTCCTAGTTGCTCTGTGGGAAGGGTCTTGCTCTTATCAGGTCACTATTTTGATGCCAGTTCCCCAGGAGGGTCTTGGAAGAGCTTTAATTTATGGAATCTGATGTTATCTCTGGGTAAATTGTATCAAAATGAAATAGACTTCTAGGACACCCTCATGGTGTCTGAGAATTGTTTGTTGGTGAGGAAACCTCCACACCTCCACACATTGGAATTAGACAGGAACCTTATAAACCAAGTAAGTGATGGAGCCAGAATCTGAACCAGGAAGTCTGCCCCGGATCCATGATCTCAGATTTTTGAGTATCTCTGCATGATCTCATGTGTCTTGATTAGCTTTACAAGTTTTTTTTTTTTTACAGTGAAAATCTATTTTATCCTGTTCCTATTCTCATTGTCACTTCTTTCTGACAATTACTTCTTTTTAGCTCCTCAGCTTGTTGCACAAATTTTCCCTGCAGGTTAGTCTCGATGGTCTTCTGTTCCCAAGGGCCTCACAGCTACCTGGTTTCTTCTTTCAAACATTCCTTCTTCCAGAAGATGGCCACTCACTCACTTCACTTGAAATGCCCTTTCCATTGCCATGATGTGAGGAGGCTTACTGACCAGAAGAAAAGTCAGAAAAAAAGTACTTTCTGGGTCTCAGGGGAGTCAGGAGATCAAGGGCAGGTTGGGAAGCCATTGAACTTGGCCAAGAATGAAAAAAAATGAACATGACTAATAAAATCAAGGACTGGTAAACATGTGAGAAACAACCAGAATTCACATTCATTGCTGATAGGAATGCACCATGGTATACCCACTGTGAAATAGAATTTGTCAGTTTCTTACAAATTTTAATATATATGTACCATACAGTTCAGGACCCTACTTTTGGGTATTTATTTGCTCAAGAGTAATGAAAGCATATGTTCATATAAACTTGTGTGTAAGCATTCAAGTAGCTTTATTTCTAATAGCGAAAAACTGGAAGCAATTCAAATGTCTGTCAGCTCGTGACAGAATAAAGAATTTTTTGTATATTCATATAGTAGAGTGATAGTCAGCAATTTTTAAAAGTATAAGTTATATCTGTATGCAATAACATGGATGAATCTCAAAAGCAATATGCCAGACACAAAATATTACATTCTTGGTAATTCCATATAGGATGAATTATGTTACAGAATTATTAGCAAAAAACTGATAAAATATATGTAGAAGGATGCACATTGCAATTATGTTTGTAAATGCAAAAATCAGAAAAATGCCAAAATCAGTCCATCAATAAGGTTTGGTTAATTGACTTGAGACCCTTATTCCTTGGACTATAATAAGCAGACAACATAAACTAGGTCTGTGTATATAGACATAGGGAGACTTACCCAATATATTGCTAAATGAAAATCTGTGAAGTTACATTACAAATGATGCCTTTAAAGAAAAAATATACAGGGCAGAGACAGCTAGTTATTTGTTGATATTCCTTCTTTATTTAATTTAGAATTGAATTCTGTTCTCTTCCCGCCTCTTACCTATTTTAAGTGGACAGCTAACGACTACATGAATATGGGTGTCTGTGGAGATCCCAGGGGGCAGTGTAAACCATTCCTACCTTTAAATGGGAAGCCAAAGCCCCTTTTTAAGCCAGGTTTGGCAGAGGGTCTAAACTCTGACCAGTGAGATAGACATACATATGGCCAACAGACATATGAAAAGATGTTCTTCCTCACTTGTTATTAGGGAAATGCAAAATCAAAACAACAATGAGACATCACTTTAGACCTATGAGACTGGCTATTACTCAGAACTCTGGAAAAAACAAACTTTGGTGAGGATACAGAGAAAGGGCATCATTTTGACACCATTGGAGGGAGTGCAAATGGGTGCAACCCTTATCGAAAGCAGTATGGCGATTCCTCAAAATATTGAAAATGGAAATCCCATATGATTCATTTCTGAGTATTTACACAAAAGACACAAAAACACTTATTTGCAGAGATATATGCACTCCCATGTTTGTTGCAGCATTATTTATTTATTCATAATAGTCAAGAACTGATAATTACATACGTGCCCATCATCAGATGAAGGGATAAATGCACACTGGAATACTACACAGCTCTTAGAAGAGATGAAGTCCTGTCATTTGAGACAACATGGATGCAACTAGAAGGGATTAAGTGAACTAAATCAGAAGAAGAAAGACAAATACCAGATGATTTCTCTCATATATGGAATAAAAAGAAATAAAGCAAAGGAAGAGGGTAAACAAAAAAGCGCTTTTGGGTATTAACAATAAAACTGAGGTTATCAGTAGGGAGCGGGGTGGTGTTGGAGTCCAATGGACAGTTGTGAAGAACTTTTGGTATTTTTGTGGTGAGCAGGTATGTTGTCACAGACCTAAGGAATGGGGAACCTGCACATATGGGTTTTGTATTATTTTGTAGAACAAAGATACCTCAATAAATACTAAATTAAGTTAAAATGAAATAAAATTTAAAAAGTAAGTTCTGACCAGTGAAATGTGAGTGAAGAGATTCATGCAACTAAATGGTCACATCCTTCAATAGGAAGTTAATTGTCATTCATTTCCTCTGTGCCCCTCCTGAGACTGGACCCAGAGATAACACCTTATTGCAGACAAGGACAGGGGAGGAAATATCCTGTCCTGTTCTACTTCTCCAACAGCTCTAGAAACATAAGCTCTTGTTTGAGCTACTGTGGTTTGGGTCTCTGTTACAGTAGCTAATCCTCTATTCTGATTGATACAGTGTATTTAATAGCATTATCTCTACTACTAATAATTAGTACACATAGGGTGCCTATTATGTGCCAAGCATGGTTCCAGCCACTTTATCTGTAAGCAGTCATTTACAACTCATCGCAAAAGCCGTATGACGTGAGTACCATAAATGTCCCCATTTTACAGATGAGAAAGCACAACACAAGGAAGGCAAATACTTGTGCCCCGTCTTCCAAGGATCCTGGCAGAGCCAGGTCACGAACCAAGCAGTCTCACTTCAGTCTATGTTCCAAAGATAAATCCCAAATTACCTCAGGAGCATGGGCAGAAGGAGGGGAAAGGAGAAATTTTTCTTTTAAATTATGTATTTCTGAATGTTTGAATGCTTTATAAAAGTCGTCCATTCATTTTGAAACTTAGAAAAGGGAAGTTTTTTAAGTTATTTTAGTGAAAAATAAACAGGGCAGAGAGTAAAAACCTCCACTTCTCAGACGCAATTGCTCATTCAGCCTCAGAGAGCAGGAAAGTTACTCTGTGATGAGCCTGATATAACAAGACAGTCATAAAGGAGACATTTGATGCTAAGACAGGTAAAACGGGGCTAAAAATGTACCACATAGCGGCCACAGGCCAGCTGATCCTATGTCATCCAAACAACTGGTTGAACACATTTCTCATTTTTCATCATTTGTTTTACCATAAAATATCTTCCATGTAAACTTGAAAGGAAAAAAAAAAAAACCCCAGACCCAAACCCTCTCAGTCAACCTCTCCTTCCTTGAGCGAGTCTCATGCACACGTCTTTCTTTACATTTGTAAATATTTAGCATTCTTGTTCCTGGAAGAAGATAAGAACTTGTCTTTCGAAAACCATAAGCTTCGTGACAACCCCATGCAGCGTGTGCTCTGAGCTAAAATGTCGCACCATATTTGGACAGAAATGAGTGGACCGCTGGTGGTTTTAGTTTCAGATCTTTTAACTGGAACAAAGGACATTGTGATCCATACAAGAACACATGGATTCAGAGGCTTTGTCCATGTATTTACCTGCAGAGTTTCATCTGGGAGGAAAGGTTCATGCACCGCACAGAACCCCATGCAAGTCCCATGCTGGCAGGTTTTAAGTGACAAGGGTATTTTGCAGCTGAGTTAGAGACCACTTTTAGAAAATAACACTTGGACAACTTTTAGGTTTTAAAAAACCCACCCATTATATATTGTGCCCCATTTAAAAAAAAAAAAATGAATAGCAATGGCTTCCTAACTGCAGTTTGATTTGTTTGCTTTTTCCACTCTCCTCGGCCCCAGTCTCAAACCGAGGTCCGTGGACTTTTCACGGTTTGCCTCAACCATCTGAGCCACAATGTGTCCATTTATTTGCCTTTTAAAACTAATATAATAACTATATTTTGTCCTGAATATTATCAGTGAACTCATGTTATCTGGATACATAAAGATTCCATATTGTGGACAATGACTTTAAATTATACTTGTTTTAAACACGTATCTACAAAGATCATTTCTGTAGGGAACTTTCTGAACAGCCAGAGCAAAGGTTTGGTTTCCCGAGTAGGATTCAGTGTTAAGGCCCCAGGGAGGTGGTTTTGTTATCCAGCTGCTTGTGTCCAAATCATTTGCTTTGAGGACACTGTGCTTTGAACAGAATAGTCGCTGCTCAAAAATCATTTCTGTGTGTTAAGCATTTCCTGAGCAACTGCTGTATGTTTCTTCCTGTGGTAGAACCTAAAGGTTAACCAGCCACTCAGAGTCTAGCAAGGAAGAAGGGCATTTTTAATGATGACATGACAAAAACGTGTGCTACCGCTCTAAGGCAGGAGTGATGTGGAAAGAAGGAGACATAATGGAGCTACCAGGGAATCTAAAATGGAGTCTGAGCAGCCAGAGGAGTGTGGCTGACACACGTCTCTACCTGATCCAGTCCAACACAAACCATGACTACAAACAGACATCCTGGAAACCTGGCACACACTGCAGATTTCGGGAACATTGATAGTGACCAAGCAACAGACCAAGCACATAGACACAGCCACTTGCTACTTGACCCATGGTCAGTCACCACTGTTCAGAACAATCGTGTGAGACTGCCCGTTGAAACTATAAATACTCTGAGCTCCAGTACCATACAGGGAGCACAGTTCAGTTTCATGCCAACTCTACATTCCACTGACTTGCAATTCCTAAGACCCCAAATAAAATCCTATTTTTCCTCATGGTTTGTTTTCTTCACCATTTGTCCACAGTGATAGTCTGTCTGCTAAGGGGCAGGCAAAGGACAAATAACGCTAGAAAGAGGAGCAGGATTTAGAGATGAAATGAGGATCACATGAAGGCCAAGAAGAGAAGGGTGAGAGATTCAGAAAAAAAGCCCAGAGCATGGGGGTGAGGGGCTGCGGAGGCCTCGTGGGCCCCATTACAGAGTCTGTGTCTCCGCTGGTCAGTGACTCACAAGTTCAGGCTTGGGCCAGGTTAATTCTGTGACAAAGCTTCCATGAGTGTCTGGTAAATGTGTTAAAAATTACATGTATTATAATTAGATGTAGTTACATATAAATCACATGTACGTACACATGCATTTTATACACAGTGATTATTTTCATGGTTGACCTTATTTAAAAGGACTCTTTTCTGGCCATTTCAGAGTTTTGCACAGGGGTGGATCCTGAGCTGCTCTACTAATCTCCTGGTTCTTTCAGATTCAATGTGGCCTTCAGAGCCTGAAGATTGAATGGGGTGTTACTGAATCCCGGGCCTTATGGCTACCAGGCAGCAGAGTTGTGAGTAGCAGTCCCCCATTTCCAGACACAACAAGTACCTGGGGGTCTGCAAGTCAATGCAGGCATTTAGAGAAAACAGCAGATAATGTTGATATGGGAGCAATACTGAGGCTTCTTATAAGAAGGATGAAAACAGTTGAGAAGAGCTAACGGCCATGAAGAGCGAAGGCAAAAGAGGGGGGAAAGCTAAAACAGCAATCGAAGTCCTGAATGAAAAAGAAGCAAAAACAAAGAATGGACTTGAAGATGATCTAGTGAAAGGAAAAAGAGCAAAAGCCTGAAAGGAAACAAAATAGAAGCAAAAAAGTTGAGATCACAGATTTCAAGCCCACTGCAAGAGACCTTACTCCAGACCAAAATTGAACAGTGTCATTGAGGAGAGACAGGATGGACTGATAGTATCAAATTAAGCAGACATCAGCTCCCAAAGTAAACCCATACAGAAAAGACAAGAGGCCCGGGTGGGAGGGAACCACCTGATCATCTGACTCCTACAGAAAATAAGCAAAGATGGTTCTGCAGGCATCTGGCAGCAGGCATTTGGTTAAGGGATTTGTAAGAGTTTTTCTGTACAGTAGGCAAGATTTGAGATGTGAGGATGTTTTCTGATAGAAATCCAGGATGTTCCAATCATCTGTGAGTTTGTCTATGATAGCTCAGTGCCCTTAGCAGGAGGATTAACTGCCGATGATGTTTTAGGGCTGCCAATCAGAATACATCCATCACAGGCAGAAAAAACACAACTTACATCAATGGCAAACGATCTTTAAAAGGCAAGCACTGGAGATGTGAGGTCTTATGTGGTTTCTTTACACTTCAATGTAACAGAAGATATGTTTTAAGGGATCTTTGAGGCTTTTGAAAGGCTTGAAAGTATCTAGCTCATAACAGATAGTGAGAAAAGTCTATCAAGGGCTATGGGTGTATTATGCTTTCTGAATCAGAATGTACCAAGAAGGCTTTGGAACAGCTAAATGGATTTGAGTAAGCAGGAAAATCAATGAAATTTTATCATGGAACGCGCTGGTGGAGTGGCAGTTAGGTAGGCCGCCTCTGGCTGACAGCAGTCCACATACATCTCAAGGACCTGGGTTCACATCCCAGGGCTGGTAGGAACAACCAAGACGTACAGCTAAAATAAAAATAAAAAATGCTTGTGAAGAAAAAGAAAGCTGGCCATATACTGAACATACTGATGCTTCTGGTGCGAGCTTAGTTTTGGACAATGATGAACTACAAAGGACGAGAATTGACCTTGGAGAATGGTCATTTCCAATTAATGGCAAGACTTGCAGAGGGTACAGGTTGGTAGAACCCACCAGAGCACAGCAAGCATTACAAACAACAAATTAGTGACTTTTTGGCATCTGCTGCTGTGGCAGAATTCTTGTTCATTAGCAGTTTGCAAACAATACTTCCCTGACGTGCCCTGGTGACCTAGTCTACTGCGATGCAGCCCCCAGTTCAAGACCCAGGGCTGGGGCAAACTGCCAAGATGAACAACTAAATAAAATAAATTCTTTGTCTTCTCTGTCTTCCTGCTTGGCTACCTGTCTATTCCCCTTCATTCCTGAATGAACCATCTCTGAGGACTGTCACATGGAGCGTCTGACTCCTTGCGTATTAACTGTCATTACACAAGGAAGTTGTTTTTTGAAAAAGCACAACATATAAATCATCCATATTTGCAACCATTGTTCACATAGCAGAAGTCACATACAAAAAACTATGCATACAGTTACACAATGTCTTAGCTAACTGGTTAACTTTTAACTTCTTATTAAGTTTAAACAGAACATCAGAAACCCCTCCAGCCAAAATTTTCCCTTGCTGGTGGGTATCTGGCGTCAGGTACCAGGGTTTGTTTCTCTGCCAAGGCATTGATTTATCTTAACTAAGCTTTTCCCCTTTTATTCCCCACAGTTGGTTAAATGATAACAGCAGCATATCATATCTTTTCCAATTTATCACAACCTCTTTTCTGATTTCCAGCAACACAACTATCAGTTCCAAGTGAATGATGAAGGAAGATATAAACCCTTACGTGCCTAGCTTTTTTTCCTTCTCAAGAATTCATCTGAAGTGATCTTTACTGTCATTGGTCTGCAATTCTTGTTTCTTTGAAAAAATGAAAGTGTTAACAGGAAGAAAAAAATACTTTTTTTTTAAATTCTAACACTGTCATTCTGATATTTTGGTGTCCAAATGGTCTGTCATGAATCAAATGATGCTGACAATCAACATGTTGATTTTATATAGATCCCCTCAATTTTTGCTCAAAATTTCATAGGGAGTCCATAATTCTAGGAGTCACTTTGGGACAGCTGAAGAATTGTGGGGGTCAAATTGTCCTTTTTCTAAGCACACACTGACAATGGGGTGGGGATTGAGTGGGAGCTGACTGACAGCACACAATTCGGAATCAAGAACAGAGTTAATGAGGACCCCACCTCCCCAGGCCCATTTCAATTTATACTTCAGCACAGAAAATACCCTCCTAAGTCTGAGTTCAGGTAACCCAAGTCCCATCTGGCCTGAGTATGTCTAGGGGTGCCCTAAAACAGACAGCAACCCCCTGACACACACATTGATGCCTACCCACACTTGGAGTAGAGGTTCCTTTTTTTTTTTTTTCTTCTGCAGTAAGTGGTTCATTTTCCCTCCTCCAGTAAACATCCTAAAAATTAACTACCAAAAAGTCAAACCCTTTCCTGTTTGATCCTTTCAAAGTCAGAACCTTTTATCTCTAATCGGGAATCTTTAATTTTTTTCCCTTGATTTCAAATCCAAGAAGTCATCTGAATGTTCTAGTGCAGTTTTCAACTCTATCTTCAAGCTAAGACCCTAGTAATCAACTTGAATTCCCAACTCTGACTCTTTCCCACTGCCAGGAGCAGTGATAGGCCTGGGTCATACCATGGCACAAACTCAGGAGATTCAGAGGAGATGTTCCTGGGCAGGGCTGATATCAGGTCCTTTCTGGTTTAATTGGGAGGAGCAAGATGGACTCAGTCTCAGGAAATGAGGCAGAGCTCAGGGACCAGGAAGGGGCCCTGAATATCTCCTTTCAACAGCTACTTCTCTCTTCACGCCTAAAGTACACGTATGCACGAATGAATTCTCTCTCTCTCTCTCTCTCTCTCTCTCTCTCTCTCTCTCTCTCTCTCTCTCTCTCTCACACACACACACACACACACACACGCTGACCTCACCTAGTACTGCCCTTGCTCATTCTGGCCACCTCACATACCAGAGATATTCCTGCCTCAGGGCCCTTGCACTGATTGTTCCTTCTGCCTGGAACACTCTTCCTTTTTATACCCTTGTGGTTCATTTAAGTCTTTGCTCAATTGCTGCCTTTTTGAGGAGGCTTTCCCTGATCACATATTTAAAATGCACACTTCCCTACCACCACTTTCCCAACGCCCCTGCTCTTCTCTGTTGTCCCCATAGCACTTAGCCTTTCTTATATAATTTACTTATTATATTTGTTTTATGTCTCCCTCAATGAGAAGCTATCTATGGTAGAATGTTCATCTATTTCATTCAATGCTGCATCTATCCCCAATGTCTAAAGTCAGAGAAGAGAAAATAACAGCTTTTGGGTCAAATCCAACCTACCCTAATTTTTGTATAGACAGCAAGCTAAGAATAGCTTCTAAATTTTAATTTAATTTTCATTATAAATAAAAAATAAGAAAAGAAAGGGGAAAAAAATGTCCTCTGCCTCATGATTCCACCTCACCCCTCTTCTCAATGGTAGCCTTTATTTTAATTTTTTTTAAAAGAAAGAAATGTGCAGATACCCATGAAGGAAGCAGGCAGGCTGGCATGAAGAGAGAGGAGGAAGAAACATTTTGGTTTATTTGTATTTAGTTGCTCACACTGGTTGTTTCCCCTCAGACCCAGGGGTATCTGGCCTGTGTCCTTTGGAGGCAATTGACCAAAGGCTGCTTCACCAGGGCTTGTCTATTTTAATTGTAATCTTATCAGTTCCTTTGTGTTGTTCATATTCCTGCTATAGACAAAAATCATTCGAGTGTTTGTCTTTCTCCTTCTGACGTATTTCTCTTAGCAAAATACCCTTAGGTCCTTCCACATTGTCTCAAATGGCAAGACTTGGCCTTTTTTCTTTAAGTCTGAGTAGTATCCCGTGGTGTATACATGCACCAGATCTTCCTTCTCCAGTCATGGGCACTCCCATGGATTCAGATTTGTTCTTATCATTTGTCAAACTTTCATTTTAGTTGTATTTTACAAAGGCATCAGTCACAACGACAGATTCTTCACCTGGGGCAGGTGGAGAGGCGCTCCTGGTGGGCTCCCACACTGGTCCATTACTTATGGTGTAGGCATAGATTCTTCTCTCTCCGGAGGTTGCCCATGTCTTTACTCTGGACCAGATTCTGCACAGGAGCTCTGCGTCAAAATGAAGTTCATAGCCAACCAACGAGTAAGGGAGAAGCAGAGAATTAGAATGTACCATGCAGAGGAAGCTGGCACCATTACTTATGAGAGGTTGGGCTCTTATATTCTCCATATGGGCCTCCTTTTCTGTGACTGGTCTCCTAACAGCACTGTGCTTGTCTCTCCTCCAAGCTTCCTCTCTCCCATGTTACAAGTCAGAGGTCAGCAGCTCAAGGAAGTGGGGCAGCTCCGTGCAGTCCCTGGGAGCCCTTGCAGCACCCTCACTAACTGTGCCTCATGTTTCAAGGTGATGGCTAAGCTCCAGCTAACACATCTGCATCCCAGGCAGTCAGTGAAGGAAGAAGGAGGAATTTCCATGAAGTCTCAGATCTTTTTCTACGAGGCCACCAAGCTATTATTTGACAGGGCTCAAACTGCTCTTCATTTCCCCCCAGAAAAGAAGAGAGGGTTGAAATGCTCTCCATTGATTTGCCTATTGTCTAAGTTTAAGTCTTCTTCATTTTCATGCCTTTATGCATAAGGAATAATTATAATCAGAATTAGATAGATGGCATACTCAGAATTAAATGGGCAGCATTAATTAATCTGAATTAAATGTAAATCCCATTGTGATAGGAAGTATCCCAAAATGAACCAGCAGAGAAGCCCCAATCCAGAAAGTCAGTTTATCACCTTTGATCAGTGATCTTCCAACTAGGGCAATAAAAATGTCCACCTCCTATAACTCAGCAATCACATTTTGAGAAAGAGGATTTGCGAAAATAATCCTGAGAAAGAAAGAACAATATTCACTTAGTCACTGCAATGTTTTTTAGAACAGCGCCCCCGCTCCCCCAAAGTTTGAATACAAACAGTAAGGAAATGGTCAGATAAATTACGCTCTAATGATGCATAATATGCAAAATAATAATTTTCAAAGTTATATCACAACATGGAAAATAAGTACGTTGTCATGCTAATTGGAAAAATATAAATACAAAATGATGTCTGCATGCTCTAGTGGGAACCCTGTTCATAATGTTTGCAGGCTAAAGCTGGTTAGAATGCAAGAAAGAAAACTACTTATGCTTGAGCAATAGCCTTATGCTGCCTTACAAAGATTTTAAACAACACTTGACCATCAGTACATGGGTGGAAAATGATTGAGTCAGAGATGGCAATTTAGTCTTAGCTGTGTCGTTTCATTAGCTGTTGAGAGCTGAGGCAACCATTTAAACACTAGCTGTTTCCTCAGCAGTAATGTGAAGACTGGCATCTATATTTTACAGGGCTGCCATAATGACAGATGACATCACGTATGAGAGCACATAGTTTTAAATGGCACAGCTACAACTGTCCTCTTTGCCCTTAGGGCAGTGAATGAGCTGCTTCCTAAACCTCATCCACTTTCTTGAATCACCGAGGGACAGGGGAAGGGAGCAGGAGTAGGTAGGGGCGTTTTCAGACCCAGTGCAGGTCCATAGTGCAAGAGGAGGAGCAGGCCGAGGACAGGGCCTGGGAAGACACTCGGGTTGCAATATGACTCTTGACTTAGGCCAGTCGGGTCCCCTTGGAAAAGTCAACCAAGAAGGGACCTGTATTCCGCAAGAATGGCTTGTGCAGCACCCCACTAGTTTCAGGAAAGTGGGGTCTCCCACGGATGTAGTGGTGGGAGCAGAGCACCCGCAGCCAGACTGTTCCTGGTATCAGATCCTAGTGGTGCCTTCGTTTCCTGCTTCCCTTTTCTCCTTACTGACTCCACCTCTAATGTATTGGGTCCTCACTCTTGTTCCCAACGCCCCTCTTTTCGTGTAATTTCTTCACTAATCCCACCCACACCACACGGACAAGAGTAGTCTTCACAGGGCACAACTCGGCTTAGGCCAGCACTCGTGTACTTTCCGTGGTTCCACATCACCTAAGAACACATCCTGTCTAACCTGGTGTGACAGGCTGGCCGGTGCTGCCCCACAGCACCCTCCACCTCCACCCGACTTTCCGTGCCTATGGACGGATGGATCACCATTGCGTAGCAGCACTGTGACTGCTCATATAATTAGTATTTAACCTTGGAAAACAGAAAATCAGTTCTGGTTAGACAGTAAGAAATTGTTCCCAGACCCTGATTGTTATGTTCAGGGGACATGGCTTGCTTTTATAAAAAATGGAGTCTCAGGAGTTGTATTTGGGGTATAATGCACTTGACAGGATGCCACTTGGGGTTTTCTGCAACCGAGCTGCTGCAGAAAATCATTGCCACCAGTCCAAGTGGTTTTCCATGAGGCTGGTGGAGAATTTGAGAAGGTATGTTCCAGAATATTCTTCAGTCAATCATTCCCTAAAAAAATCTCCCCTGTGCTTGTCTTAGTCAGCTTTAACTTGAGTCAGATCCTCATGTCAGTTAGACACGCTGCCTACCTTCCCTCTGGGCATTCAGAGTTCCTGAGCCTGTGAATAATATACGCCTCCAACCTTTCATCCACTGGCTGACTTCCAGTTACCCCTCTTTCTAGCAAGTTCCATGACTCACTAGCTGCTGTCAGAAGGAAAATAGAGTAACGGTGAAAATGCACCACTCAGATCTGATACCAGGAATACAGTCTGGCTGTTAGTTCTCTGCTCCCACCACTACATCTGCGGGAAACCCCACTTTCCTGAAACTATTGGGGTGCTTGCACAAACCACTCTTAGGGGATACAGGCAACTCTCCGACCTTTTGTGGGTGACAGTTATCCCAAAGGGGAGGAGTCGGCCAGGTGCCCTTCAGTCCCACAGTGGTTTAATGCTATGGTTCTCAAGGATGACCTTGGCAGATAACCTTTTTCTTAACTTGAGTGATACCAAAAAGCAGCAAGTGGAACTGAGGAAATCTTACTACCTTTGCTGTTCTGATTTCTGTTATTAAAATGCAATGGGTTTTTACTAGATTTCACACATGCATTCCTGACAATCACTGCAGAAATAGCATTCTTGGGCTTATGGGAACCATGAAGTAAAGGAAAGAACACTTGAAAGCTTCATCAGTGAAATTAGAGCGAATAAACATGGTAGCACTATCGAATACATTTTGCATGGTTGAGAAATGTAGACGTCCTCCAACAAGTCTGCCTTTCACTTTGGAAAAGACCTGAAGCTCTCATGGAAGCGTGTGCCTGAGGAAGAGAATAAACGAGGAAAGGTAAGAGGAATGGGAGAGAGACGGAGAAAATGAACAAAGGAAAGAGAGGAAAAAGACTAAGTAGGATGAGTGGACATTAGAGAGAGAGGAGCTGGGGCCAGAGGGTCAGGGTGGCTTCACAAAGTTGGCTACTTGTGAGTTAGAGTCAAGGGCTGGCAAGAGGGCTGTCAGTAATGGAAAGCGTAACCTCCTATGGGGCTGGGTGCGGCTCACTGCTCTGGCCAGGGCTATGCCGCGTGCGTTCGTGAATTCCTCCGCAGCTCAGTTCAACTGGGTGAGGCTTTCCGTGTTCATCTGGTGTTTCTCAAAGACAAAATTTTGCATAAGCAAATGCAAAAGCACATCACGCTGAAATGGTTCCCTAAGAGAGCATTAAGGTTAGAACACATTTGTATTTTCCAAAGGCGCGTTCTAGCAGAAACAGTGTATTTAAAATCAGAGACTGGCAGAATTTTGCCCTTTTTGTGTCTACCGAACCAATGATAATGTCTCATTTAGTCTCACATTGGCATCATTTCCCTTGTCGGCGCTTGTCTGCTAAATTTGTACCATCTTCACTGCTTTCCTTAACCAGAGGTGGCCATGTAACTCAGCTATAAAAGAATTTATTTGGGTGATTTAGCTGATTCCTTCTGGTTTTGATAGTGGCTGATGAACTGTTTTCAGGTGCTAGCTATCAAAAGCCCTTATGGTAGTCGATAGGGCCAAGGGGACCACCCTTTCTCCCCAGCTCCAGTAACCCAGGTCCCTTGTCATTCTTTGAACATGGGGAGTCTATTATTTACATCCTTCAGATCTCTGTCTGCAATACTCCTTTCTCCTATACACATCTGGCTTGCTTCCTCACTTCTCAGGCCCCTGCTGCAAAGGAATTTCCCTTCCTTGGTCTTTCTAAGTAAAATTACACCTCTTGCATCCATCCACATCACTCCGTAAACTCTTGTACTAGTTTTATTCTAATTTATCTGTATTTGTAGCACTTCTATTCATTACCACCAGACACAATATATAATTATTCATTGAGTCCTTCATTGTCTATCTTCTCCTAGTAGAATATTTTGTTCTTGGGTGTGTCCCAATGCTTAGAACAGTGTCAGGAGTTCTCAGTAGGTGCTCAAAAATATTAATTGCTAAATGACTGATAGCTTATTAAAGGAGACCAAATGAGTACATTCCATTGTTGGAATAAGAATTAAGAACAGGAGTTGAGAAGCCATAAATATAAGCTTTTTACATTAATTTAATAGTTTCCTGTAATGTTGCCTTGGGATGAGCATTGTCTGAGGCCATGCAAAGTTCTAAAATATCTCACATATGGTAGTGAATATTATATATATACATATACATACTTTCGCAAATTATTTTGGAAAGGATAACACACAGAAGATTGATATTAAGTGAAACATTTGAAAAATAGTGTTTGGAAATAAAATTAAATATATGCAGATGTCTTATAAACACTAAACAGTAAAAGATAATGTCTTTATTAAGAGTAAAAATTTTGATGCTTAAGGAAACGTAACTTTCTAAAAAGATCAAATGGGGAAATCTGGCAGATACCACTGACTCAAGTGATCAAAGCTGTCACTGATAATGAGGCAAAATGACCTCATCTGCTTTGTGATATAATGCATTGAAACCATCACATCAGTTCTCCAGTGTTCTGCCAGATTGCACAACCTGAATCTAATCATGAGAAAACAACTAGACAAAACCCAAGTTGAGACACAGTCTGCAAACGACTTACCTGTTCTTTTAACAAATGTCAATAACATGAAAGACAAAGAAAGGATCTTTTCAGATTAAAGAAGACTAAGAGACAGTACAACTAAATACAATGCATGGTCTTGGATTAGATCCTGCATCTTTTTACTACAAAGAACATTAGTGGGACAATTGGGGAAATTTAAATACAGGCTGTCTATTTAGATAATGGGATGATATCAGTATTAAATTTCCTAACTATGATTATGGTACTACGTTTTTAGGAGACTGTGCTCAAATATTATCATGCTATGCTCAAGCATAATATCATTAATTTGCTCTCCAGTGGTTAATAATATGCACAGAGTGATTGGAAAAGATAAAGCAAATGTGGCAAAATGTTAACCAGATGCTTTTTTAAAATCAAATTTTCTCAAGGTTTGAAATTTTTCAAAATAAAGTACTTTGGCAAATCACCACCACCACACCGAACCCTCAAACAACCCAATTCAAAATGGGCAAAGGACTTGAATAGACATTTCTTCAAAGAAGATTATACAAATGGTCCCCAAGACATGAAAAGATGCTCAACATCATTAATCATCATAAAATGCAAATCAAAACCACAATGAGATAGCATCCCATACCCATTAGGAGGGTTACTATTAAAAACAACAACAGAAAATAACAATCGTTGGTGAAGACATGAAGAAACTAGAGCACTTGTGAACTGTTTGTGAGTATGTAAAATGGTGCAGCTGCTATGGAGAAGAGTAAGGTGGTTTCTCAAAAGTATTTAAAAATAGAATTAACACATGACACAGCAATTTCATATCCAGGTATATACCCCAAAGAAATGAAAGGATGATGTGCCTTGGTGGAGCAATAGTTTGGTCAACTGCCTTTGGCTGGCACAGTCTACATACATCCCAAGGATTCAAGTTCCCCTCCAGGTATCAACTAAAGCAACCAAGATGAACAACTGAAATAAGAAAAAAAAAGTATACATAAAGTGCTTCTTCTTCCTCCCTCTTCTTGTCTGCCTGCCTCTGATTGCTTTTTACTCCTCCCCTTTTCTTCTCTCTTAAAAAACCAAAAACCTTAAAAAGAATGATTGATTATGTAAGTATGAGTGCACTCGCTACTGTAGATGTCTTAAAAGGACTATTAGTTCTCAAAGGGTTAACTTTTCTTAATACAGTGCTGGGTTAGGCTCTGTGAACTTTGGAAAAGAAATAGAAGACATAATTTTTGTCTCGAAGAGCTTATTTTAATCCAGGAAAAAAAACCCACCTGAAAGTCGGGAAAACTTATATACTATGCTTAGCAAATGACCAGAATACAATAAGAGATGCAATATTTTATGAGGGAGATTATGATTACACACTAAATGCATGTGAAACTGCACATTCTCAGGGAATGGTTAACACCCAGCCCCCACTGTCCTAGTAGGAGGCACAATATAGATGTCACGTCCCCCGAGCACCAGGCAACGTGCAGCGAGTGCAGGGCTATAAATAGGAAATGACAGACAGTTTACAGTATATACTGGACCTACTTAAGCAAGACAATCCTGATGAATAAGGGATTCGAAGCATGCATAAATAGAGCAAGAACATTATGTATAAACAATGAAGCAAATATATCTTATGGGTGGAATTTGAGGGAGAAACTTCTGTAGAGAGGGGAGGGTATGGAAGAAAAAGTATTAGCTTTGATTTCAGATATGCTACGATTCAAACCCTGGTTCCCCCACTGTATAAAACTGGACACTTTATCTAACCTCTGTAAACCTCATTTTCTACTATGAGACTATTAGTTGTGCTGTTGTGTTTAGTATTAAATTCAGTGTTGTAGGAAGCATCTATCAGTCATTCAACAAATAGTTTCTATCATTGCTCTCTGTGTATCTGTTAAAAATCCTTCTATTACAGTTGTGTCTATTTTTCCCAACAGATTCTGAGCAGCTCATAAAAGGGATTGTGTGTCAATAGTCTTGATATTTCAAATTCCTAGTACCGTGTCTGACTCATAGCAGTTTTTAGTAAATGTTGACATAATAAGAATCACGAAAGCTGTATATTTAGATAATATACCAACAGTATTACTGAGTAAGGTGAGTACTTTATGCCCAGCTCTGCGCTAGGAGCATTCTATGGACCATCTTAAATAATTCTATCAACATTCCTTTGATTGTAGGTATGAACACCTGGTGCATATGAGGAGGGTTAATTAGATTTAAAAACCTACACACATTTATAGGGTTGGTAAATGGCAGAGCTCAGCTCTCAGTCAGGCTGGACTCTAGGCTACTCCAAACTGGAAAAGTAAACTGCTCTTGCTCCTATATTAGCTGAGGAAAATTCCATGGACCAATAGGAGTTTCAGTAGCTGCCTGAGTACCAAAAAGGGAGAGGATTCATGAGAGGAGTGAGAGCATAATAGGCACAGGCAGTAGCTCAAGAGACCTCTGATGTGAGACAGAAGGTGGGAAAGGGGTTTTGAAGGAGAGCTGGAGGTACAGAGAGGAACAGGTGGGCAGAGACATGCTGGGAGTGCTGGGGCTGGGGCTGTGTGCAGGTGAGCACAGACAACAAAGAATCTTCCCCTGAATTCTCTGTTGTTGGGACAGGTGGTGCTGGGGCCCAGAAGCCTCCAGATGGATGGTGCAGCCTTTGAGGTTACACGTGGTACCAGGTAGAGTCAGGAAGGCTTCTGGGGCCACGGCCAGGAGCTTAGAGTTTTGCAATTCCAGGAGGGAGCTGAAATTAAAGTCACTGGATTTGGCAACAGATTGCAGTCGACATTAGTCACTAATAACAAGCAGGGAAAAAAATGTAGCAATAAAGAGGTGACTAAATGTAGAGTGGTGTCCCTTGAGCCAGATCACTAGGGTAACCTGAAGGCTTCTGGCCACTAGCAGAGCGATTAAAACCTCTCTGGGTCTCTATGCTCCTCTTCTGTAAAATGGGGATGATCTCTGTCTCCTAAGGTTATTATGATTTGAAATGAACACATTCATAGCTGTAGAGACTTGATAAATGTTATCTCTGATGACTAATGAATTTAAAAGAATGTCATAAGTAGATCAAAGACTATATTTGGACGATGTATTTAATTTGCTTTTTCTTCATGTTTTCTACTGCATCAGGACTTGCATTACCAAAATATCATATAGAATTTGCTGTTTATTGAAAGAATTATTCTAAACTGGTTATTAGGTCCTTAATTTTAGCTGGTGGCAGTGAGGAAGCATGTCTTGTCGACCCCTGCAGGTTAACAGGTGTGAGATCAAAGTCCTATCCAACTCCCACAAGCCCTCTTCCCTGACTTTGTTAGGCAGGACTGATTTTCAGTCTTTTAAGTTCAAACCTTGCACCCAGTTTTAACTTCTTTTCTCCTCCCTCCCACGAGCCCATCAAGTCTATAATCAGATCTTATTTTATCCTTTCATTGCAATGTCTCTTAAATTCGTTTTTTTCCCAATGTTCACTTTGCCTTTCTCATTTCTCCTTTTTTCCCCTTTCACCCATCCTCTGAGGCCCTCCTAGTCTTTGCTTCCTGCCCAGAATCAAATTAATCATCAACTGATTATTTAGGATACGGCTGAAATTGCTTATCTTCCTTTGTCTAGAACTCTGAATAGTTCTCTTGATTGTTAGGGAGAGTTCAAATTCCTAGGTTTGGTATTAAACCTTAATTGAGACAGTCGTTTTCCATATTCTCAGCTAGGGGATGTTGCCTTGAACACACCCACCGCTCACGCCCTCCACTTTCCAGAAAGGACCTTCTCTAGGGTCTGGGTGAAATTCTATTCCTTTAAGAAGACCGTTAGATTACTCACACCAATGTTCCCTTGGCAAATTATTCCAACTCTAATGTTCCCTGTATTTGAGGATCCCATGCCATCTCGCACGGACTAATGTTTTACATAACTTTGTCTCGGACGTGGGACCATTTCTGGCTGAACTTCCACATTACTGCACTCACTCAAACTGAAAGCTTGGATGCATGAGTCGATGAACATGATCTTGGCCCCCTGCCTTCTTGCTAATCCACTACCTACCCCGTCTTCCTAGCAAAGTCTGACCCTGTGGGTTTGCCCGCTGGACAAGCAGCACTGGGGTGGGCTGTGCTCCTGAATCCAGAGCATGTCCACGTCGCCGACTCTTCATAATTCAGCCCAGATTCAAGGACAATGGTGAGCAGCTTGGAGCTGCTGTTCTAAGGGAACCGAACTGGTTTCAGGAATCCCGGCCACCAGAGCCCACTAATCCGCGGGGACCGAGCGCAAAGCTTCCAGGACAGCCGGGGCATTCGCGGTCACCCGGCGCTCTCCCGCTCGCGGCCATTGGGCCGGCTTCGCGGCGCGCCCTGTGGACGGGGCGGGGCCCTCCCCATCTCCCCTCGGTTCTCCTCCCCTATTTCCCGGGGTAAGAACGTTGGGAGGCGGGAAGCGTAGAGGGGCTGCCGAGGGGCGTCGGGTTACATCTCCGCCTTCCTCTACCTCCGGCAGCAGAGCCGCTGGGTTTGCGGGACCGCGGCTGGGGAACATGTTGGCGGCGATTCGCCGGAGCGGGGCTGCGTGGACACGAGCGCTGCTGCTGCAGCTGCTGCTGGCGGGGCCCGGGGGCTGCCTGAGCCGCCAGGAGCTCTTTCCCTTCGGCCCCGGGCATGGGGACCTGGAGCTGGACGCTGGCGATGACCACGTCTCCCCTGCCCTGGAGTTGAGCGGGGCGCTCCGCTTCTTCGACAAATCCAACATCTACTCGATCTACGTGAGTGCGAGCGGGGGCAGGAGGCGGGGGCCGTGCCGAGACCCCGCGCGGGGGCCGAGCGGCGTCGGAAGGAAGGCCGGGGCTCGCGGGGAGCGCCGGGGCGCGGACGGACGTGGGAGGCGTGGGCAGAGACCCGGACCTCCGGCCGTGGGGCGCGGAGTGCCGCGCTCGGTCTCCAAGCTCCAACGGGCTCCCGCGCCCGCCCGGCCTGCCGACGGTTCCCCGCCGCGGTGCCTGTCGCCCGGGGAGCGCCGGGGTCTGGGGAGCCCGCCCCGTCTGCGCTGTCCCGCGCGCGCGCCCTGCCTACTTCGCGACTCGGGGACCCGCAGACCCCGGGCGGAGTTTCCTCCCCGGCAGCCGTGGGCGGCATCGCCGCCGGGAAGTCGGTCCACGTCGCACCATTGTCCCGCGCCTTTGGGGACAGACCCGGCCCGCTGGAGACCTGGAGCGGGCGCGAAGCCTCTGCAGGGTAATGCTCAGAGCTGGGTCGCTTTCGGCGTGCGGGTCCGGAGACTCCAAACCACACCCTCCGCGGGAGCGTGTAGCCGGCAGCCCCCCGCATGTGTGTGTGTGAACTCCGGATGTGTTTTGGCAGCGCTTCAGCTCGCTAGCCGAGCTCGTTGCAGTCCAGAGTTCAGGGCTGGGGAAGCAGAGCGCCCTTGTGATCCGGTTTCCTGTAGCTGAGCATTGTCCCCGTGGGTCGGGAGGGGTGGGGGCCGTGAGGAACGCGGCCAGGTGACCTTTAGCGCTCTGGAGCCGTCTCAAAACCAGCCTGGCCCCGGGACGTGGACGACTTGGCGAGGTCCTTTCGTGCCGCCCTCCCCAGACGCGCACCATGTGGATTTCATAAAAAACAGTGCATTCCAGTGAGGGGCACAACACAATCAGCCCGGGAGCTGCCCTCCGCGTGACATGGCTGTCCTTGTCGTCTGGCTAGGACGGATTGCGCCTTGGACATCACCACGTGGAGTTGTCTGCTTTGACTAAGTGGAATGAATCCTTGACGCACAGACTGTCGTCCTTGTTAGTTGACTGCCCTGACCCGCTGGTCGGTCCAGTGAAGCTTGTGAGCTTATGAGGTCTTGTTAAAATTACGTCTCTATCGCTATCGCTATCTAGAGCTATATCTTTTTTTTTTTTTTTTTTTTAAAGAAAAGGTGCAGGCAGGAATGAAGGCATGCACAGACAGGCAGGAAGAGAGAGAGTAGGAAGATGAACTTTATTTTATTTAGTTGTGTTGTTCATCTTGATTGTTAACCTCAGTCTTGGAACTGGAATCCTGGACCTTGGGATTATGTGCACTTCGTTCTCCAGGAAGGCAGCAGACTAAACCTCTACTCCACAAGGACACCCTATGTGCATTTTTTAAAAATCGAATTAAACAACGAGGTGTAGAGATGGAGCTAATTGTGGTTCATCTGATTACTGAACTTTCAAGGTCACAAGGACTGTAGGCAATATTTGGAGATACTTGCAGTGACTATAATATGATAGGAGACTATCTGTGACTTTTATTAGTGGCAAGTTCATTAACTGCAACTATTACTGTAGGCTTTGTTGCCTACATTTAAAATGGAAGGAAATATCAGGGGTTGCTGAAAATAAACATGGAATTTATTTTTTTTTCATTCTAAGTTAACAGACCCTTTGCCCTATGGGGGTCAGTGGCCCCCCAATTTAAGAACCTCTGTGTTAAATTTGGGACCTCCTGTGCTTTCCTGTGGCATCAGATTAAACACATTAAGTTCTAAAGACCTAGAAAATCTGTTGCTAAAGTATTTCTGTCAAATCCCTTTCTGGTCTATTTGCGTTTAATCTGCATTTCAGTGAGAAAGGAATCCCAGAGCTCTCTTTGAATTTTATATCTGTGCTACAGGTTGGGTCCCCAGTCAGTGGACTCTAAAGTCGGGGAGATAAGCAGTCAGTTATTTCAGTAGAGCCAGCTCCTTGGATCTACAACTGTGGAAGGAAGGAAAATGAAGAAGGAATGAGCAGAGGGAGAAGCCGAATGGCTGTGTAATCCTCTTGGGGCTCTGATGTAGGGTAGATAGCCTTTCACATCCATCTCAAGTCTCTGTGCCCCGACGTGACCAGCCATTGGATAAGGGTTGCCCTGGAAAGAGGTGTGGCCTTCGGTGAGGCAGTTTTGTTTTTTTGTTTGATGGAGGCCATCCAAAGAGAGCTGACCACCAAGGGTGGCATTTCCAGGAGCTGAAGGGGAAACTGCTGATACATCACAGCATCCACCTTGATCTGTAGCTATGTGGATGCTCTTCTGAGCTAACAGAAACCCTCACATGGCCCCTGAGTGAGAAAGTGAATTGACAGGGAGTGTGAGCATGAACTGGAACATGTATTGTTCTGAGCTCTAGGCAAGGAACATGGAAGAACTGCCATGGAGGAAGAACCATAACTGGAATTGTTTTCTTCCTGCCTGACTGCCTGTGCCTTCATTCCTGATAGAGTATATCTACATGTGACAGGAACATGCCTTATTTCATTCTCAAAATAATTCCTCCCTTTTTTTTTTTTTTTTTTTTTTTTGAGATGAAGAAATAACACTAACAACAATAATGATAATAAATACCCAAGGTCATCTCACCAGTTAGATGCCCAAACTAGGATTCAACCCAAGTCTGTGTCTGACTCATAATGCTTTCAGGCATCAAGCCTAAAACATGTGGTATTGGATGCCAGGGATTGTTGTGGGCTAGAGTAGTAAGAAAAGATTTTACCGAGGAGGTTACATTTACCACTTGAAAGACCAGTCCAGCTTCAGGAAGTGGAGGGTAAATGGAGAGCCCATTCCAGGTGGGACATGCTACAGGGACAAATGCCTAAGGTTTGAAACAAGTTGGACATACACTGGGAGATTGAGGAATATAATCTGACCAGAGCAGGATGTTGCTGTTAGAATAGGTTTCTCTCTGGAAAGGCAGGTGGGGTCAGAAGATAGAATGTATCAGTTAGCTTTTGCTGTGTAACAACACAACCACAGAATGTCAGTGACAAATAAGAACAAACACTTATTGCTCATGTGCCTGGAATCAGCAGGTGATGGGTGATCTGCAGTGGCTTTAGCAGGGTCTATTGGGATGATTCAGTTCTGCTCCTTGGGTCTTTCATCCTCTATAGCTGTTTTGCCTTATATGTTAGGTATTAGGCATATGTAGATATTTAAAATTAAATTAATTAAAATGATATAATCAAAATTTCAGTCTTTCAGTTGCACTAGCCACATTTTAAATGTCCAATACCTTCACGTGGCTAGTAGCTACTATATAGCACAAAGTTGCTATAGAATGTTTCTATCATCACTCAGAAGTTTATTGAATAGAGCTGCTTTCAAAGGCTAGTTTAAGCATGTGCTTTTTTTTTTCTTTTTTGGTGGGAAATCAGAGGCACAAGAGAGTAAGCAGAAAGGTGTAACTCATCTTTCATTTTAAAGGATGCACACTTCCCTACTAGGCCACCAGGGCGCGCTGCGGAAGTGCTTTTTCAAGCCTCTGCTTGGGTCTAGTTTTCTAATGCTTAGGCAAGTCACGTGACTCAGTGGGAGCGGTAGGTCATCCTATCCATCATGGCAACAGGCATGGGTGCAGGAGAGGTAAAGATGAATACACTACATGGAGGGTCATGGAGGATGGCTGGAGGGTTAGTGATTGGGGGTTAAGCTGCCTGTAGTTGGTCACCAGGCACGCCATCTTTAGTAAGGTAAGTAGACGGTCGTTTCCAAGACAGCATGGAAAAATGGTAGGGAGAGCTTTGGAGTAGGAAAACCTGTGCTACATTAGTTGCTGATATATCCAGACATGCAAGGATGAGGGCTTACAAAAAGAGACCTGAAAGGTGACCAAAGATACATCAACAGGATTTCTGACCAGTCACACAAGGGACGAGAAGGAGATGGCAGGCAGGGAGTTGTTCTTAGCCTTGAGGATGAGAGGTGGATGAAATAGCTGTGAGGGCTGACTTGAGTGAAAAGGCATTAGCCTGGGGTTGACTCTGTGGCGTGTGGGGACCAATTAGAGGGCCAGAATGTGGAGATGCCCTGCAGCTTCAAGCCAGCAGTCAGGCTGGGGAGGACAGTGGAAATATTGAGACACTGGGTTACAAGGGGAAAAAAGATAATAAGAGACAAACTGGGAAATGGGTTTAGCGCTCTTGGAAAGAATACCATTAGTGATGACCTAATGGGGCAGTTTTCAAAGTGTGGTCTGAGGACTCCTGGGTGACTTGGAGACTTTTTCAAGAAATTCACAAGGTCAAAACATTTTTCCTAATAATATTGATATGTCATTTGCTGTTCATATTCCCATGCATTCATTTGTATACAGTGGAGTTCACCAGAGGCTACAGGACATGTGTTATCAATCCCAAGGGATTGAATGGAGATGATATGAAAAGCCAGCTGTCTTCCATCAAGCCTGACATCAAATTAACTTTCAAAAATGTAAAATAATGACACTTCTCTCCCAAAGTCCTCTTGGGTTTTATTTTTATAGGAAGTGTTAACATAAACGAGTTCATTATTATTATAAATACAATTTTGTTGATTGATATAACCTATGTAAACATGCATTTTGGGGGTGGTCTTTAGTCATTTTTAAGTGTAAAGAGGTCCTGAGACCAAAATGTGTGAGAGCTGCTGATCCGATGGTATCTAGATGTTGCATACCCCAGCTTGAGAACTGTTCAAGGTTAGAAGGGCATCACTGGGACAGTGCTCCCTCGGAGGATGAGGAGTCATCGGGGTTGCCAGAATTCCTGTGGGGTGGAACACAGCAGACTCCCTGCCTGATAACATCTGATGTTCTCCTTGGAATAACCTCTTATATTTGCATGGTGAATCAGCACGTTGCCTGTGATGAAGTCAGCCTTCCTTGGGCCCCATCCTGGATAATAAAGGGGAACGGGACAGTCAGTAAGTCTCAGCCAGCTCATTGAGCAATTGGAAATCTCACATGAATTCTGTTGCCTTGGGCAATGAACTGAACTCTCTGGACACAAGTTCTTCAAAACTGAACAGAATTCTTGAAAGAAAAAAAAAAAAACTTGGTGCAAATCTACAGAACAATAGAAACATTTTCTTCCTTTGACTGGAATATTATCATCTCCTTTTACTAATGCTGGTAACCTCATGCTGATCAGAAGCTATGATTGGCTGTGTAGGCCACTGAAAGAATTTCTAGAACTTGATGTTATTTGTCTTGATTCATAAAAAAGGAGAAATGAATTCATTATTATTTAATAAGTTCAGTTTGTTTGGAAATAAAATCCTTCATGCTATGGGAAAATAATAAAAGGAAATATTTAGTATCAAGAAGCTTGTACACCTCTATGCTGACTCATTTCCCTGCCTCTATCTAGTCAGTCTCTCCCCTCCCCTTCCCTACACTCCTCTCCTCTCCCCTCTCTTTCTCCCTTCCCCTCCCCTTCCTATCCCCTCCTTTCTCTCTCCCTTCTCCTTCCCCCTCTCCCCTGTCCCCTTGTTTTCTCTCTCTCTCTCTCTCTCTCTCTCTCTCTCTCTCTCTCTCTCTCTCTCTCTCTCTCATGCACACACCTTCCACAAACAGATTTTCATTATACCACTTACATATAGGAATCTTTCCTAAGTAGGGTGAATTTAAGTCATCCTTGAAGATCCTCTAACTTTCTTCCTATTTTTAACCCTAGCTTCTCTGCCAGTATAGCCCACTCACTTTCTTCAAAACTTGATGCATTCCACCAGCTTTATCAAGGAATTCTTACATGTGTGAAGGGGCTGTGCTAGGCACCAGTGCTATGAATTTTGTGAACAGCAGCTGAGCCTGACCAGGTCCCTGTTCTCAAGGAAGTGTCAGGGGAGTCGGGGAACCACAGATGAACAGGTATGCAATGGCCTGTGCTGTGGAACATGACAGGGACAGCACCAGCACTTGGTGGAGCTCTGAGTCTCCATGAGGAATTCTACTTGGCTGGGTTCATCCCTGACCCCTCAGTAGATCTGAGCTAAGTCTACATTATACTGCGACTGTTGAAGATGCTTGTTTTGCTTGTCTTATCATGTGTCCTGCCTGTCCACAAACAGACTATAAGGCCCCTAGAACCATAGCATAGGGTTTGTGTTTCCTTTATCCAACTTTTCCTTTCCTTGGAGATCTTGCCCATCTCTCTGACTTTACCTCCCTGCCCCATGGAGGGTCTCTGAGCATGACCTCTCTCATGAGCCCTGGTCCCCAATTTAAAAAATCATACCAGATGTGGCCACCCAAATGCTCACCTGTCACTTTTGATTCTGCCTGGCTAACGGAAACCTGCTCATCCCCCTCCTCCCCTCACCCGCTTGCTTTCTCTCTCTTGTTAGTGGTACTTTATGGTGGAGTGGGGTGGGGTGGGGAGAAAATCCCAGATTTCCTCAAGGCTGCTTCATCCTCCTTTAATTGATTTATTTTACAAATACTTATCAAGTGCCCACTGTGTGTCAGACACTATTTTAGACACTTAGAATACAAATGAACAAAATAATGCATACTGTCCTCGAGGAATTTACATTTTAGCAGTGGAGTGGGAGCTAGAAAATAAACAGTAAACACACACAAAAAAGTAAATTACATGGAATGTTACTAGGTGATGTATAACTAAACAGGAGCCTGAGATGAGGTAGGAACTTGAGTCTATGAGTTTGGAGTTTGGAAGAGAAGCCTGGGTGTTGGATAAAATTTTGGGAGTCATTGGTACATAGTATTCGAAACAAGGGAAGGAAATGAACTCCACCAAGGGAGTATGTGGAGGCAGAGAAGCTATCTAAGGGAGCCTCCAGTAGGCCAAGGAAAAGAGGAGAAACCTGCAACAGAGACTGAAAGGGTGTGTCCAGTGAGGAAGAGAGAAACAAATAAGGGCTGTCTAGCTGTGGCCTGGCTGATCACAGAACACTTCATAGAATATTAGTTTCCCATAGGAGCTAAAATCAGGCTGACCATATTCCCTTGAGATAAAAACGGGACATTTAAATGGCAAAAATGGGATGGGGTTATGTGCTGGCTGCTAAGGAGAGGGCAGGAGCAGAGCATAGCACCAGACCAGCAGCAAGTAAGTACTATGCAATGTCCATCAGCGATCACACAGTAACATGTGCGGTCTGGCAGGGCTTCATGCAAATGGCCAGGGCCGTTGCAAGGAATTTTGGCACCTTAGTTGAAAACCAAATTTGGTGCCCCTGAAAGCCCCACTCTAAATGTCCTAAGACACATGTTACTTTAACTGTCCTAGTGTCAGAAATGTCCAATAACCCTCCACCGTGCCAGAGATAACCCTCACAATGCCAGAGATAACCCCCATAGCACTTACTGCAGCTCATCTACACTGCGGTGTTCTGCTCCCTTTGAAGAAACGAGTGTGCTTGTGGGGTAGGGGTATCCTTCCCTCAGGGCTCTGTTTCCTCACAGGGGCAGGAGCAGCAGTAGCGTGCCCCACCCACCAAGGTGACGCCTGCAAATGTTATCTTTAATGCAGGACACAAGGGTGCAGGTACTTCTGGGCCCCCTCAACAGATAGGCCTGGGTCAACTCAACCGCCCCTTTTGCCCTGCATTTGTGCTGGTAGTGCAGTGGTTGGGTCAATCATCCCCAAAGAAACAAGCCACATACCCCTGGGTTTGAGTCCTGGGTCCGGGGGACCCGGTGTGAACCATTAAATAAAAATAAAATAAAGATGAGAGCTTACTTAGAAGGGCATTGCTGGGACAATGTTCCCTCGGAGGGAATTCTCCTCGCTCTTCCTGCCTGCCTGCCTACTTGCCTTCATTTTTGCCTGTACCTTTCCTTAAAAAAATAAAAATAAAAAAGAATGACCTTAGTTTATTTTAAATGGGACAAAATTGACATTTATATTAAAATGGTGGTATGGTTCAGATATATTAAAAAACGAGACTGTCCCATTTAAAACGCTGTGCATGTTCAGCCTAACTAAAATGAAACTGATAAATCAACTTTTAACTGAGGTCAGAGCACCTTACTCCTTAGCCTCTTGTTACTCCTTGTCTCTTGTATTTATAAAATGAAGAGGTTAGATAAGATTATCTCTAGGATTCCTTTTTCTTGGATTTTTATCATTTTTGAGCAGCCAAATGTTAGATAAGTACATTCACTAATTCAGGACACTGGATATTATTTCTCCTATAATGCAGTTCAGTGTTAAGATACATCATGCATTGATTCAAATACATATTTCATTTGTTGCCTACTAAACCAGGTATGGAGTTAGGCTTGATAAATATTTACTGAAACCAAAACAGTGTTTTTTCTGTTCTCACTGAGTCTACAGTCTAGGGAGGAAGACAGGCCAATAGTCACACTGGTAATGGACCAGTTGCCATTGTGATAAGTGCCATGAGGAGGTTAGGGGTGGAAATATATTGTGTGGGCATCGGAGCTGCTGCAGGGATCAGAAACATCTGCTCCAGCCTCGCTCACACTAATGGATGAGAAGTTAGCCCTGTGAAAAGAGGAGGAAGCAGGAACTAGAGACCCCAGTGGAGGAGACTTGGCTGTGTACGAGACGATGAGTGTGGGGAGAAGGAGCTTCGCGTCAAGGGAGAGGAATGAAAACCAGTGGGAATGAGGGCAGTATTGCAGGAAGAACTGGGAGAACTCCAAGGGATTTCCTTTGCATCATGATCTCCAGCCTTCTTACCATCAGCCTCAAAACCTCTCATGGCCAGGCTGACCGTGCTTCCCTTTTAAATAGGACAGGACTGTTTGCTTTCATATTTCCCTACTGTTAATTTTGTCCCATTTTTAATAAAACAGGCCCATCTATAACACAGGACAACAGGGCAGTTGGGTGGGCCGGGGCCCATCTGTCGAGGGGGCCAAAATGCCCCGTCCCATTTTGAAATCTGGCCTACTCGGCTGGTCTCTCTACCTTCACCCCTTACCCTGTGCGCCTCGCGTACCAGGCTTTGACACAGCAGTTTTTCTTTCTCATCACCCTGCATGGCTCCACTCACCACAACATTCCTTGTGAAAAAAGTTGGTTTTTAGCCCTTGAGGACCAGACTTCTTAACCGATCTGCCCTCAGGTCAATTTTTTTCTTTTCTTTAATTTTTAATTGTTAAAAAAATTTTGTATGTTTTCTAGCGCACACAGAAGGGGGAAAATAGTATCATGAATGCCTAGAGACACATTACCTAAATGCTACAGCTGTTAGCATTTTCTATATTGTTTAATCAGTTTCCCTTTGCCGATGTATCCAAAGTAAATTACAGTCTTCATGATGGTAAACCACTAGATGTTTTAGTATTGTTCCTAAGCAAGAGTATTTCCCTACAAAACTGTCATTTTATGATCACATATAACAAAAACCATAATAATTTCCTATTATCAATTTATGCGTAGTCCAAATACAATATTCCCAAAGCTGTGCTTTCAGCTAATCTTATTCAGATGGGATCCAAAGAAGGACCAACCATTATTTTTGGCATATCTCTTTAGTCTCTCCTAATCCTGAACAATACCTTCCTGCTCTGATTCAGTAGCTTATTTAAGAATCACTACTTGATTTTCTGTAGAAAGTCCCACTGTCTGCATTTGATGACTTCTTTGTGATATAGGTTAACTTGTTACTCTATGTATTTTTTGAAAAATGTGTTCTTGAAAATATTCAGCTTAATGTTTTTCTTTATAGAAATGGAGAACTTCATTTTAAAATTAATTTGGGGGGCAATAATACAATGCAAGTGGTTAAAAAAAGAAACATGTAGAAACAGTGAAAAGAGAAGTTTCTTCCCACCCTGGGTTCTACTCCCATGACAATCACTAGGAAGGTTATTCCCTCCCTACAACAAGCGCTTCTTCTGATTTTTTTAAAGAGGAAGGAGGCAGGCAGGAAGAGGAAGAAGCGTTTATTTAGATGTTCATTATGATTGTTCGACGCCACGCCCCCTGCCCTTACTCATACTGGAGCTGAAGACAACACCCGAGCCATCATGTTCATTAATTTCTTAAATCCTTGCAGAGAGATTCTCAAATGTACAAACATATGTCTGGACACCCTGCCTCCCCTTATTTTATACACCTCCTTGATTTTGTTAATTAACAGCTTTATTGAGATATAATTGACATATTCTCCAATTCACCCCTTTAAAATGAACAATTCAGTGATATTTTAGTATATTCAGGGAGTTCTGCAACCATCACCACTAACTCAGGAATATTTTGATTGTCCCCAGAACACACCCTGTATTCTCTAGCAGTCACCTCCCATCTCCCTTTCCGCCACCCATTAATCTACTCTTTCTGTGGATTTGCCTGTTCTGGACACTCTGCATAAATGGAACCTTTTGTACTGGCTTCTTTCACTTGGCATAACATTTTAACGGTTGGTCCATGTTGTCCCATGTGTCAGTGCTTCATTCTTTCGTGGCGGAATAAGTCCATTGTGTCGTCTATTCATCAGTTAATGGGCATTCAGGTTGTTTCTTCCTCTTGGCCATTCTGCATAATGCTGTTATGGATGTTTGTGTACAATTTTTGGTCTTCGTTTCTCAAGGGTATATGCCTAGGAGTGGGATTGTTGTGTTGTGTGGTAATTGTGAAAAACTAGCAAACTGTTTTCTAACACGGCTGTACTACTTTACGTTCCCACAGGCAATGCTGGAGGGTTTCATTTTTCTTCATCTTAACAAGGTTCCTTATTTTCTGACTTTTTGATTTCAGCCCTCTTGGTGGGTGTGAAGTGGTATCTTACTGTGATTTTCATTTGCAGTTCTCTGAAGGCTAATGATGTTGAATGTCTTTTCTTGTGCTTATTGGTTATTTGCATATCTTCCTTTGGGAAATGCTAGTCAGATACTTTGCTCATTTTTCATCTGGATTATTTGTATTTTAATTGTTGAGTAGGCGAAACATTTAACAAAGATACTTCATGAATGAAGCCATGTATATGATATTATATAACATCAGGACACAAATGCTGTCTGGTTATTGTTCTGTGAGCTGTTGGCGTTAAGGAGATGACAGCTAGATCATGCTTGTCGAAGTATGTTTTTTTCCTGTGAGCAAAGAACAAGTTATGGGCTGGTAATGGGGGTTTAAGCAATGGTCCCCTGCCCAAACCTCCCCCTAGTGGCTTTAGTATCCAGTGATAAGCTTTGCTTGAATGAATTATTAAACTAAGAGTTATCAAATGGTGTGGAATTTTATTTTGTTTTTTTGCTTGCCTTTTTCTTTCATCCTTTCTAATTTATTAGCTGATATGCTTCTGCAAGAAGTGTCCTCTCGTCAACGGGGGTTTTTGAGTTCTGCTAACAAAGTTTGTCTGGAAAGACAGATGAATGTTTGCTTTACTTTCTTTCCCTATAATTTCCCTTTATTTTCCAATTAAGGGATTGGTATAATCCAAAGGAAGGGAATACTGATGCTCTGTGGGGCGTGGTAAACTTCTAGTGTTTTCACACAAGGTGTGAAGAAAAAGCACACTTATTCCCAGAGGGAGGACTTGGACAAGGCCTTTCTCCCTTTCCTGACCTCTATCTCCTGTGCTGGGACACTGAGGGACACTTCTACCCCTACTTTGGTAGTCATACCAGAAGTTAACATTGAAAGACTCTCAGCCATTTTAAATGTTGGGAGGTTATATCAGGTAGAAATTTCCTGCAGAAGTTGTGAGTAACAGATCCAAAGTATTTTTCAGACAGTAGCTAGATTAAGTTGAAAACATCGACTCACCTCTTAAATATTACCCCTAAGTTGTCTCTTATTTTTTTCTGGTAATCCTTGGTTTCTATTTCTAATTTAAACCAGAGATGCTTCTCAGGCTCTGTGGGGTTAATGGGGAAAAATTGCAATTTTGTTCTGGTACTTCTAATATAGGATCTCAGGCAAGTCATATACACTGACACTCATTTTTCCTCACATAAAGAAAGAAGATTGTATTAAGGCCTGCTTTACTAAGAAATGTTCTGTAAACTGTGAAGATCAACCCTTTGTCTCCCTCTGGGTGCTAGGGTAAAATCAGTCTTCGCCATGATTATATCATGGATTTGGCAATTTTCTGGACTTCCTTATCAAGTTTGTCTTTTCTTAGATTCTTTAATTTGCTAGCTTTTCCTAGCTGCCCAGTTTCTTTCTGTGAAGTTATTGCATCAGCGTTTGCAATTTGCATTAGTTGGCTTCAACTTCTCTCAACGAGGAAGGAAAATCCAGCAGAAAGAGCATAGGTTATGGATTTTGACCCACGTGGATTCATATCTTGGTTCCATTGCTTGCTGACTGTGACGTTAAGCTAAGTTAAATTTCTTGTCATTTCCTTGTCTGTTTTCCATATGTAAAAAGAGGACTGGTTGTAGTAAATTAAAAAAAATGAAGTTTTAGGAGAGGTCCTCAAACTTTTTAACTTTTATTCTTTACCTCATTTATTTTTATTTTTAAAAAAATTTAAGGAAGGAAGGATGAGGAGGAAGAACCATTTTAAAAAATTTATTTCAGAGTCCTCCACACTCCAACTGCCACCAGCCCCAGGTCTCGAATCTAGGTCCTTGGACTTCACATGGTCTGCAGCTGCCTGAGCCACAGAGCATGCCTCCTTTTTCCAATGGTAATCTAAAATTATTTTATCTTAAATTCCTGCTTCTTCCCACCCATGGAGCTCACTTTTGCAATTCCATGCAATCGTACTATCTTCTCAGCACAGCCATTTGCATTTTTTTTCTAAATGATTCCATTTGTTTCTTATTTGTATCCACCTCAAGTATTCCCTAACCACATCTGTTTTAGAGCAGGCTTTCCCCCCTCACTGTTGCAGAATGAGGACAGCTACTAGGTTCATTTAAGCAGAAAAAGATGGTGATTATTTCACTTCTTCATGTGTATCTGAATATAAGAAAATCTAGCCTAACATGTAACTTTAATTTACTGAATATCTGCTTTTTGATTTTCTCCGTGCTGTCTACAAGTTCACTTTAAAGATGAACACGAGACAGAGGAAATGCTTTTTTAAAGTGGGAACAAGCCATTATTATTAGCTGCTCTGCCCTTTCTCTTCTTAGTGTCAGCTGGGTTGAAACAATTGCCCATAAGAGGCTCCAGCTGTTAGTTATGTGGTGCTTGGCATTTTTCACCCTGGCTGTTTTGTTGTATACTTGACAAGCTCTGCCTCAAGGTGCTGATGCACCTAGTGTGCCCGTGTGCTCTTTGGAGTGAGTGTCCTATAAAGGAGTGTTAAATCGTGCCGGTAACACAGAGTGAAACTGAACTTTACTAAAGGTACTTCTCTTTCCCAGTGGGAACTGCAAGCGAGATTTCAGGGTAGTATTTATAGTGATCAATGTGCTAGAAGTAGCTATTTTTCAATAAAGAAGTGTGTTATTTATTCCACCAAGAACCTCAGCTAAAGCAATATTTGGTCAGTTTTTTGCCCTAAGATAATACCACGTCTTCATTATTACTGTTTAAGCTCTCTCAGTAAGTTGAACAGGCATTCTCCGGAACACATTCAATTCATATAATGTATAGTAAGGACTGTGCAGGTGTCCTTGGGAATCAGGGCTCCAAGGTACTAATTGCAAAGGTAGAAAGAGGTGTAGACGTAAAGGAGTAAGTGGTAGGCCCTGATTGGGCAGATCTGGAAGACTTCCCAAGGAGAAATGGGACTTTGTCAAGGACACAAGCTGAGTAAGGGTTTTCAAGGAAGAGCAGAGCACAGATGCAAAAGCATCATGTTAGGTATGAGAAATATTGTGGTTAATTTGGAAAAGCAATTGAAACATTTTAAAAGTTTTTTCCAGGCACACCCTAGTGGCCTAGCACCTTTGACTGAGCTCAGTCCACGTAAACTCGGGCCAGGGGAAACGACCAAAATGAACAATTAAATTAAATAAAGGGCTTAATCCTCCTTTCTCTTCCTGCCTGCCTACTTGCCTTCATTCCTGCCTGCACCTTCCTTTAAAAAAATAAAGTTTTTTTCCAGAACGTATATTTTTACTTCAGCCTCCTACTCAGCAATATTCATATCAAAACCAAAATCCAGTCCCATAATCCATGTACTTTTTTAATGAGCACAAATGTGGTGAGCTGCTAAGTTATACTGGTGACTGCTGTGTAATACTTCTGATTAATCACTGTTTCTTTCTGGACTCAGAACATTGCACCAGATGCCCAGATGCCTCCAGCCTCTGCAGCTTTTGAGTGACTTTCATTCCTCAGTCTGCTTTCTACTGCACCTTCTGCTCTTTAACACAGTCTGGCACATCCAGTGGAACTAACACTCCTGAAAACCCCTGCTGGGCAGGCACAGGAGCTTTGAGAAAGGGGTGGGCAAGGGAAGGGAGGAATTCAGAGGGCGAACGGAGGCTCCAGACAGAAACCGCTACTGTTAGCTTATCTATAAAAACCATCTACCCTTCTTTTCTAAACTTTAGATCAATCACATGCATTATGTCTTAAAAATAAAACTTAATTATTTTCATTGCAATAACTTTGATTTTACACTTTAAAGTAAACTCACATGTGTAGGTTCTCCACATGTGCAGTTTCCCCATTCCTCAGATATATGTCAACATACCCTGCCCTCCAACAAGTCACCAGGTGTTCTTTACCATTGTCCACTGGGCTCCGCCACCACTTGTCCCCTTCCCCCACATCCCATTCCTCATTGGTAGCCTCGGTTCTATTGCAAGGTGTCCAAAGATTGGTTTCGTTTCATCTGTTCCTTAATTTTTTCTATTCACATTCTACCTATGAGTGAGATCATCTGGTATCTGTTTTTCCTCTTTTGACTTGTTTCACTTAGCATCATCCCCTCTAGTTCCATTCACATTGATTCAAATGATAGGATTTCATCTCTTCTAAAGGCTGTGTCGTATTCCACTGTGTATAGACCATGATCAAGCTGCATATGTTGAACCATCCTTGCATCCCTGGAATACATCTCATTTGATCATGGTATATAATTTCTTTTGATGTGCTGTTGAATACCATTTTGCAGGATTTTTGCATCTGTGTTCATCAGTGATACTGGTCTCTAGTTTTCTTTCTTGGTGTTGTCTTTGTCTGATTTTGGAATCAGGGTGATATTGACCTCATAGAATGCATTGGGATTTTTCCGCCTCTTCAATTTGTGGAAGAGTTTAAGAGAGATGTGGACTAGATCTTATTTGAATGTTTGGTAGAATTCACTAGTGAAGTCATCTGAATCTGGGCTCTTGTTCTGGGGGAGTTTTTTTATTATTGCTTCAATTTCTGTGGTTGTGATTGGTCTGTTTAAGTTGTCTGTGTCCTCCTGGTTCAGTTTTGGAAGATTGTAGGAGTCTAGAAATCTACCTATTTCTTTATGATTGATGAATTTGTAGCATGTAAATGTTCGTAAGTTTCTCAAGATCCTTTGTATTTCTAAGGCATCAGTTATAATCTTACCTCGTTCATTTCTGATTTTTGTTATTAGAGTTTTCTCTCTCTTTTTCTTATTGAGTCTAGCTAGGGGTGTATTGATTTTGTTTACTTTTTCAAAGAACCAGCTTTGGATTTATTGATCATTTGCATGGGCCTTTTTTTCAATTTCATTTATTTCTGCTCTAATTTTTATTATTTCTTTCCTTGTCTCTTCATTTTCATTTGTTTCCAGATAAGTCTTAATTTTATCTTTAGTTTTATTGATAATTCAGAGGTTTTTCCAGGAGCATATTGTTCAATCATTATATCTCTGTGGTTCTCCTAGTTTTGTTCTTTTGGCTCATTTCTAGTTTCATCCTTTGTGGTCAGAGAAGATGCTTTCTTTAATTTCAATCTTGCTAAATTTGCTGAGGCTTGTTTTGTGCCCCAGTACATAGTCTGTCCTTCAGAATATTCCATGTACACTTGAGAAGAATTTATACTCATTTTTGTTGGGGTAGAATACTCTGTATATGTGTTAGGTCCATGAAATTGATTTTTTCAATTAGTGCCCTTATTTCTTTGTTGATTTTCTGCCAGGTTGATCTATCTTTATTGATGCAAGTGGAGTGCTGAAGTCCCTTCCTATTATTGTGTTACTGTCAGTTTCTGCCTTTAGATCTGCCAGTGTTTGTTTCATATATTTAGCTGGTCCTCTGTTGAGTATATATATGTTGATGATAGTTATTTCTTCTTGATGGATTACCTCCTTGACCACAATGTAGCGTCCATCCTTGCTTCATGATACCCTTTTTAGCTGGAAATTTGTCTTGTCTGATATTAGTATTGCAGTTCCTGATTTCCTTTCATCACTGTTGCTTCAATAAATTTTTCCGTATCCCTTGACTTTCAATCCGTGTTTATCATTGGATTTAATATGATTTTTCTATGGATATAATATTGGTGGGTTCTGTTTTCTGATCCATCCAGCCACTCTATGTCTTTTGATTGGTGATTTCAGTCCATTTACATTTAGGGTGATGAGTGAAATGTAGGACTTTATTACTATCATTTGAGCTTTTGTTTTCTGTTGTTTTTCTATATCTGTTATAAATTTACTATTTTTTTAGGTTTGCTTTTTCTTTTGGATGACTTTCATTGTCTATTCTGTTAGTTTTGTTTGCTTCCTGACTGTGCATCTCTTTAGAATTGGGCTGTGTGCCTTGTGCATGGATTTTCTCTAACTGTGCTGTTCTATGATAGTCTTTTATGAATTGATGCCTTATCATATTTATATATTTGTACAGGTTACATGTTTTTCTGTCCCCCTTTAGTGTATTTTTGTTCTTTCCTTTTAGTCTCATCTTTGCTTCTGCTTTTGCTTTCCTATTTATTACCATTCTCGAGACTTGCTGAATCTCTGTTTTCATTTTCCCTGTTGTAAGGCCCCTTTCAATATTTTTGAATGACAGACTTGGTGATAGAAAAATCCATTAACTTTATTTTGTTATAAAGACCTTTATTTCTCCATCATTTTTGGATGATAATTTTATAGGGTATAGTATTTTTCACTGGTTGTTTCTGTCTTTTAATATTTTGAATACGTCATTCCACTGTCTCCTGGTGTGTAGGGTTTCTGTTGAGAACCTGATGATAGCCTGATGGGTGTGCCTTTATAGGTTATATTTTTCTTTTCTCTAGCAGCTTTGAGTAGTTTTTCTTTGTTGTTGAATTTTGCTAGTTTTGCTGTGATGTGCCTGGGATAGGTCTATTTACATTCAGAAATTTTCTTGTTTTCTGATTCTTGAATATCTGTGGGTTTCTTTTGTGACAGATGTGGGAAATTCTTTACTATTACTTCTTCAAATAGGTTTTCTGCTCCTTTCTACTTCTCCTTTCCTTCCGACACCTATTATCCTTATATTATTTGTTCTCATAGTGTCTGATATTTCTTGTAGGGTTTTTTCATTTTCCTCAATCTTTTTTCTCTCTTTTCTTCCATGAGGTTTTCCTCTGTTATCTTGTCTTCAATTTTTTATATTCATTCCTCTGCAAGATTGAGTCTCTTTATGGAGCTTTCCCTGTTTATCTGCAATTCCTTGACTGTGTCTTTCATCTGTAGCATGTTAGGATTGTCATCATAATCTCAATTTCCTTGGTGACACAGCCTCTTTGATCTGTCACTTCCTTTCTGACATTTTTCAAATGCCTTTGGGTAGCTGTGTGTGCTTCTTGTATCTCGCTCAGCTTATTTTATAACTATCATTTTGTTAGGTTGTCCCAATCTGTATTACTGTAGCTCTCTGGTGAGTTCCTCATGTCTTCCTCTTTTGGGGTCATTTGTGTTTTTTGGGGTGACTCAGATTTTGGCTTCCTTTTCTGCCTCGAATGTCACACTGTGGCTTTTTCTTTTGCTTTAGATTTTTTCCTACCTGTATGATGACATGGTAGAGGCTAGCCCCTTGATTTCAAGTGGGGTGTGGCCAGTTCTGCTTGTGGTGGGCTACTGATGCTGTTTCAGGTGGGCTTTAGAGTTTTGCAGTTCTTTGAGGGTGGGGGGGCGGGGAGATTCATAGGCTGCACAGATGCAGTTCAGGAATACAGCTCTCCGGTATGTACTTTACAATCTCTGGGTCTGGGTCTGGATTGAGGCACCATGGGCGTCCTCAGATCTTGAAGCCTAGTCAATGTTATTCTTGGTGTTTGCTGGGCAGGGTGGGTGTTGATGGTCTGTGGGTGAAAAGGCCTAGTGAGCACTGGTTCTGGCCATGGGTCAATGAATCTGAAGCGTAGCATATTCTGGCTTCTGACTGTGGCAAGGCGGGACCAGGGGGGGTCACTGGACCTTGGGTCCTGGAACCTGATGCCTAGCATGTGCTATTTCTAGGTGTGGTAGGACAGGTAAAGAGATTTGGTTACCTGAAGCCAGGTGAGAGCTGTGAAGCTGGACAGGTGCAGGCCCTGTTCTCTGCAGGGTGGGATGGTGATCCAGGGTTCCTGGGAACAGAGGCCTAGGTTCCATTATATTTAAAGGAAAGGTGCAGATAGGAATGAAGGTCAACAGAGGCAGACAGGTAGGAAGAGAGAGGAGGAAGAAGCATTTTATATATTTTTTTATTTAGTTGTTCATCTTGATTGTTCCCACTGACCCTGGGATGGGAACCCAAGACCTTGGGATGTCTGTGAACTGTGCCCAGCCATCACTCTACCAGGGAGCACCAGGTTGTGACCTTTCATGTGGCTCACCAAGGGTGCTCAGGTATTTCAGACGTTATTAATCAGTGACCTCGTGGTGCAGCCTATTTTCTTTGAATCTCCACCCTCCAATTTCCTGGAGGAAGTTGGGAATGAATGTAGGTAACTTACACGGGCCAGGCAGTGTATAAACTGCAGCTGCAGCAGCGATTCAGAGAAACACGTTCTTGGCCCTTGAGAGACCTACCACTGAGCAGCCAGGGCCAGTAGATGTGTAAATGGAATCATTGCAAACCTGGTCCACTCCTGTAAGGAAATCAGTGGGAGGTGGAGACAGAAATGGAGGGTCGGGGAAGGGAGAAGGAGGACCCTACACTGGGTGATTGGAGAAAGCTCTCGTGGAAGGTCTGAACCCTGCAGAATGAGAAAGAGCTAATCATGTGACTACATGAGGTGGAGGAGAAGGTTGCTGCTGGCAGTAGGAGGGAGAAGGGTTAGAGGTAGACACAGAAGACATATGGGATACTAAAGAGGAAGGAGCGAACGCCATCTCCTACCACCTCCTGAGGTTCTTGACTGTGTGACTGGGTGAATGACGAAAGCTCTACACAACTGATTAGGTGAGTCCCTCCAGGATCCCCAGTCTAATCTCTTTGGAGATGATGCCCATGTCTCTTCACTGGCCTCCGAAGTGCCATCTGATCCCTTGGGGCTGCTGCCCTTCTGTTGCTGAGCCACGTGAAAGATTGCTCCCTTTAAAAAGGTGGAGGAAGGAGCAAGACTACTAGGAGCATCATATACTTGACAGGTTTGTAAATGAGACCGGCACTTAAGTGTATGCGATTGTTATTCATCAAGCCTGCCATTCATTGGTATATCTGAAAAAAAAGTTTACTGGGAACAAATTTATACTGTTTCAAATGAAACTTCTAGATGGGTTGCATATGACATTTATTTCAGATCACAGACAATTGAGTTCATGTGCAATAAAACTGGCTGAAAAATAATTTCCCAGCACTAATGGTCATGAGTCTATCTGGTTTTTGTCCAAAGTACTTGCATAGTGCTTCGTGAGCATGTCTAAAACTCAATTCCTAAAGCATTGCTTGTAAAAATAGAAACATTTCTGTGCCTGGATTTTAAATAATAAAAGACACCGGGAATATTTTCAAAGTTGTTGGACTGACTTAAATTTCACTGGAAAACAGCCTTTTAAAGCTAAGTTGTCTGTATGTGGCCTCTGTGTGATCACGACCCACTGGCAGATGGTGACTGCCAACTTTTGGTGGCTTGAGAAAGTGAGCTGTTTCCCATGCTCCCACACACAAGCCCAAATGCTGGGATGTCTGTGTAGGAGACGTTTGAGGGTGAGAAACCAGCTGGACGCAGCTCTTTCCCTGACTCCCTTCTCTGCGGCCTGCCGGTGTATTCCAGAAATACATTGCTGGTCCCAGGTGATGATAGAAAATTTATCACCTAAACAGTAACCAGCCCATGAAGTTCAGTAAAAAGGGAGAATTTTATTAAGTCTGCACTTAGCTCCCCAAACTCACATTCCTTCTCTTTCCAGGGTCCTAATAGGCTAAACCACATAGAACCTTTTTATTGGATTCTTGGCCTGATCAAGGCTTGGGTCTTAGTGCTTTCTCCTTTTTTTCCACTCCCGCCCCCTCTTCTAGGATTGAGATCTGAAGTGACCTAAGAATGAAGCTGTGGGAGGAGAAGGGAGGGAAATAAGTGACCTGAAAAACTCATAGACCTTTTCATCAACTCCTGAACAATTAACTTTTATGTTCCTCCAATCTGCAGCCTCTTCAAGTGCCATTTGCCAAATAAATGCCTCCTTTTTGATTATGGACTTTTATTTTTTAATTCAAGATTCTTAAAGTAAAATGACCACTGCAGTGGTGTTCTGTGTCCTCAGTGAATTATGCACTAACGAGAAAGGAGTCCAAGTCTCGTTCTTAGTCTGGCTTCTCAGGAGGCTCAACTGACCCCACAACCAGCAGGGTGTTTGTCCCTTTCCTAGTTCCCCAAGGAGTGTGTATTTTAGTGGGATAAGAACAGGGTATCTTTTGATCAGCAGTTAGAACTGATATCAAGAAGGCTGTACAGGTCATGCTTAGAGGGCTCACTTTAGAGTCAGGCTCTCTAGGTTCAAATTCTAGTGCTGCTGCTTCTTGGCATTTCCACACCAGAAAAATGTGAAGGGGAGCAGTATATAGTCTTCGGGGTTCTTCTGAGGATTAGGTGTTATTAAGACGTCTGGAACATGGCAAAAATACAATAAATCTTAACTATTCGAACACATTAAATCATTCGGAATTTATTAATACCACAATGCCCCATTCAAATTCATTTCTTCTTTACTTATTGTTTATTTACATCACCACCTGTTTATGTCAGCCCTTCCCCACGTCCTTTTGGATTATGAGTTCCTGTGGGCAGAGATGTGTGCTACCCAATTTGGGACCCACAGCATTTTGCACAGCCCTAGTAGATAATAGCTGTCAGTTTTCTGGAGAAAATGAACGAAGGCTTTAATAATGACATGTTTGAAGTTTTCCAGGCTAAGAAGCACACGCAAATGCCAAACTTGAGACTCAAAGTTTAAGACACTCAGCCAAGGTTTGGTGATTAGTATGTGCCAGATTCAGCTCTATGATTCTTGCACCCTTCTCCTTCCACCAGGCCATTCTGCCTAGAACAGAATGCCACGTTTACCATTCAGTATCCTGTCTCTCCCAGATTCTGCTGTGTTTGGCATTCTGCGGGTACCTGGGACAGCATTCTGTGAGTGGGAGATGTGTCCCCATCCCTTTCCCGGAAGAAGTTGTTTCTGCATACTCTTTAATGACACTTGATTTTGTACAGGTGACCACAAATGGCATCATTGCCATGAGTGAACCCCCCACCAAAGAATCTCATCCTGGACTCTTCCCACCTACATTTGGAGCAGTGGCCCCTTTCCTGGCTGACTTGGACACAACAGATGGCCTTGGGAAGGTTTATTATCGAGAAGACACATCGCCGTCTGTCCTTCAACTGGCAGCCGAATGTGTCCAGAGAGGATTTCCAGAAGTCTCTTTCCAACCCAGTAGTGTGGTGGTTGTCACTTGGGAATCTGTGGCCCCCTATCAAGGGCCCAACAAGGACCCTGCCCAGGAAGGCAAGGTAAGCACTCACCCAGGTCCAATTGGTTTAACAGGTTGGCTGTGGACTCTTTGTTCTTCTGGTTTGTGCCGTTCTGATGTACACCACGCCTCTGTTATTGGTTAAGACGGGACAACTAACACAAGTCAAATCTTGTAGGTTAGTAGGTCCAAAATTCCCAAGACCATATCTATAGGGCTATATAATTCTATGTTTCAGTGTTGGATAGATGGGAAGAAAGTCAGTTCCTGAGAAGACTGCTACATGGCAAAAAGAAGGTCGATAAATTGCATCCTTTAGATGCTCTTCCTTTGCATGGCATTAACTAAATAGAGAAGTTATTCATATGAAGTCCTAGTTAAAATGGCAAAGTATTGCTGAAGGATGTGAAGAAATAAAGACAAGACCCACACTGTAATGGGGATACAAAAGCCAATTGCATCATGTGGATGGTTCAGAACCCAAGTGTCTTCCGAGTCCAGGGGTGGGCATCGCTGGAGCACCGTGGTCAGGAAAGGCTGCTTTAAGACTGCTAGAGCTTGGGCTTACTCTTGAAGGAAGGGGAATATAAGTAGGTCTCTAGATCTGAAATGACTCTTTAAGGTTTGCCTCAACTTCTTAGAAAAATCATTTTTCTCCACCATTGTTTGATTTTTAAGAGTTAAGGGGTAGAGAGACATCTGAAAGGTCTAAAAGCATACCCTTTAAATAGGGAATGCTCCAGGCCAGTAGTTCTTAGAGTGTGTACTACTGAACACTACTCCTATACAATAATCCTTGAGAAAAAGACTTCCCTTGGCTCAATTTAGTTTGGGGAGAGCTGGCATGACGATCCCTCTTGGTTATGTACTCTGAAAAGTCCTGCCGTAAAAAAATCTGCTTCATTTTGTTTAATTTAGTCTCCAGTGCTTTGACCATACCCTTTATTCTCCTCCCAAATAAGATGCATTCCATCCCAGAGAACACATTTGGTGAAAGTCTGTTATAGTCTTGCATGACACCTTTTACTTTACCACCTGTATCTGCGTGTTGTACTTGAAAATTGCTTAAAACCCTAAATTTCTGGAGTGTGTGTTCCTTGCATTTGAAAGAGAAACCTCCAGCCCCTGTACAGAGCCCTTGCCTCTTGGCCTAACCTCCCCTTACCTTTACGTCTTCATACTTTGCAGTGGCTGTATCAAATCACTTGTAATTCTTTAATCACACTTTTTTTTTTTTTACCTTCAGTATCTTCACTTGCAGTCCTTTCCTTGGCCCTCTCTGTAGGTGTCAGACTCCTGTTTGTTCATTTAGACTCACCTCCACCCCCACCACTCCCGGCATCATGTGCTCCCCTCTGTGGTTCCTCCTCTACGATAGTCTGTCACCCATTTGCTGTGCCCTGTTCACATGTCAGTCATCATCTAGACTGTAAATACTCTCATGTAGGCACCATGTAGTTTTGTTTTTCATATACTAACTTTCAAGAAGAACTTCCTGTGTGCGTAGCCTTTCATGTGTTAGCTCATGCAGTCTTTCTAACATTTCTGTGAAGTAGGTGGTTTTATCTCCCTCTTACAGCTACAGAAACCAAGACGTAGAGGGCTTAAGTGACATGGCCAGTGTCACACACCGGCTTGGATTCACATCTATTTTCTCCCACAGCTCATGTGATTTTTCTACTGTATGGTGCTGGGGCTCAATAAATATATTCTAAATGTGAATGTGGTTGAATATGTTTAATGGCCATGGAAATAAATTCTAAGGGTAGAATGCTAAGTTTCAGGAGTTTTTAGACCATTTGGAGGTACCATTTCTAATTTTCAGTTAACCTTAGGGTTAGTTATGCAGAAGGTATTCATTCATTCATTCACTAAAAAATTTCATATTGACATAACCTTAGAGATATTTAAGTGGCATTAATCTGGAACCCTTGATACAAAAGCACTTATTTTAAACTTAGGTATAAATACTGTCATTTCTGTACTTTTTCTATGTAGTCTAGTAAGTAACACATTTTAAGATCAGTAGGTATTTTCCCGAGTAACTGAATTTTCTCTCATCCTTGCAGAGAAACACATTCCAGGCTGTTCTGGCCTCTTCTGATTCCAGCTCCTACGCCATTTTCCTTTATCCTGAAGATGGTCTGCAGTTCTATACGACATTCTCAAAGAAGGACAAGAACCAAGTTCCCGCGGTGGTGGCATTCAGTCAGGGATCAGTGGGACTCATATGGAAGAGTGACGGAGCTTATAATATCTTTGCTAATGACAGAGACTCAATTGGAAATTTAGCCAAGTATGCTTTCTTTGTTCTTTAGTAGAGTCTCCCTTTAATATTATCACTTTATTAAGGATAATGTAGTGGGCAATATACAACATTACCTAAAAATATTACCATGATTTAAATTGGTATATAGTTTTTCTTTTAGGTAGTATTTTTTTTTTCCAGCAAACTCAAAGGAATATTCTCTTAGAATGAACAGGTACCCTTCTTTTTAGCTATCTTCCTCATCTGAAACAGTTTCTACCATCTATAAATATAAAGTTAGAAATAAAAGTTATCAGACAAATTGCCTTCATGAACCCAAGGCTGAGAAACCCAAACCCCCCCCACATTGCCAAGTGGGGAAGTTTTTACAACAACGGAACAGTGCTGTCTTGAGCAAAACGAGAGAAGGTGCAGACTGGATTTTCTAAAATTAAAATCTTCCCTCTCCCATACTCTTAAAAAAATTAAGAACCCCCTCTCCCAACTTCATAATTGCCAAACTGAGTCTAAAATTCCTCTGTTCTTTCTCCTTTTTATTTTGTGAGAGAGGAAGGAAGGGAGTGGGGGGAGGAAGAAGCATTTTCACTTGTTTATTTTTATGGTCTCCCCACCCCACCTCCCTGGGTTCTTGGGCTTTACTTGGTTCACACCCCAGCCATCTCAGTTACCTGAGCCATAGTGGCGAGCCCACCTCTGCCCTTTCTGAAGGTGTGCTGATGCGCTTAACAGCTGGCCGTATGGGAAGGAGGGCTCATTTGCAGCATTTGCCTGTTTCATGGGTACAAATACTCCTACTGTGGCCAGTTTCCATCTAGTCACTTCCTGCCACTTAACATAGAGTTGAGAAAATTTGAGCCATTATCCAGAGTATCATATGTTCCTGCCTTTATGTGAGTTCCAGGCAGAGAGATGGATTTTTTTCTATTTCTGCACAACTTTCTTGATTCTTCATCCTCCATCCCACCCCCTTTTTTTGCTCATTGTTCTCCACTGAGTAATGTATGTCCTTTTTTCCCATTATATAATCTGGTTTTATGAATTCATAATTTTTTATAATTTCTGATAGGACCATTTTCAATCACAGCTGCATAAGAACAGTAAAAATGGTGGAGCAAGAAGTAGAGATGAGAGTTATTCTATTGTGTTTTATAATTATAAAAGGCTTTTAGATTCTGAATCTTATTTGCTTTTCACTGTCCATTTTGAGCACAAAAAGGTAAACGGAGACCTGTCCAAGATTCAGTAGCTAATAGTGTTAAAATTTCTAATAAACCAAAACTGTGGTATTTTTACTCACAACACTTTGGACACCAAATGTGTGGGTTCTTCCCATCAAGTCTCCAACTCTCCAGATACTAACTGGATTTCCGAAAACTTAGTGCAATTCAGGTGTGTTGCTGCTAGCTGACGCTTAGCTGGCACGCAGGGTGTGAACCATGTACTTTTTCAAACAAAAAATTCAAATCAATTCTGACACTAAGTGTCCAGAGTTAGCATAGACCCCACAGGGAAGGGTGCAGCTGCACAAAATTGTCCCCACTTCAGTCACCAGTTGCAAGTCCCAGGCTGTCACCTGTACTGATAAATTGGGCATCTCTATGACCTTCTGCTCAGGCTTGTTAGCATGGTTCACAGAAATCAGGAAAACACTTTACTAACAATTTCCATCTTATTATGAAGGATGCAAGTCAGGAGCAAATGCAGTGGGGCAGGTTTGGGAGGGAGAGAGGGTGTGGAACTCCTATGCGCTTTCTGAGCACACCACTTCCACAACTCAAGAGTTCTACCAACCTCATCATTTAGGGGCTTTTATATAAGCATGGATGATTAACTCAGGATTGATGATAATTAACTTAATCTCCAACCACCCTCTCTCCTCCCTGGAGGGACTTGGGGTGGACCTGAAATTCCAACTCTAATACTGCCTTGATCTTTCTAGTGACCAGCTCCTGTCCTGAAGCTATCTAGGGTCCCCAGCTACTAACCATCACATTAGCTTATAAAAAGACACTTTTAGGTCTGGAGATTAGGAGACAATTGCTAGGAAACCAGGGAGAGAGACTAAGTATAGATGACCCTTGAACAATAAGGGTTTGAAGTCCACTTATAAGCAGAGATTTTTTTCTATCCTTAGATTTCACATTCATGAATTCAAGCAATCATGGATGTCGGTTGTTGGAATCCACTGACTTGGAACCCACAGATATGGAGGGGTGTCTATAAGGGACTTGAGCCTCTGTGGATTTTGATATATGTGGGAGTCCTGAAACCAGTCCTTCTAGGATACCAAGAGAGGACTGAAGTTAAGTTTTGGAGGAGTCAAAATTTATATGCAGAGTTTTGACAGGGGATGGAAGGGTGTCCTTAACCCCCATGTTGCTCAAGGGTCAACTGTATATATTTCTTATATCACACTATGAAAAAGGAGAACTGACAGATAAAACAAGTCTCAGAGAAAATGAACCACTCCTTTTAACAGATTGCTCAGATGGTGGAACACATCATCATAGATGAGTATAAGTTGAATATTAAGACCTGGCACTGTTCAGAGAGTGCCCCTCTATTAGAGGTTAAAGATAAGTTTTGCTGGTTTTGTGCCCAATTGGACATAACCCTGCTAAATAGCCCTGAATGGTGACACCTCTGTGATGACTAGACAGATGAGATCAGCTGTAAGCAGAAACAGGTGATGAATTTCAGATTGACCCAGATCCAGCCACAGAACTCCTGCTTGATTAGTGGGGCTGCTTGTGTTGCTGGCTTATTTCCAAGAAGCCTGTCCTTCCCCCTAGGAGCAGCAACTCTGGGCAGCAAGGCGTTTGGGTGTTTGAGATTGGGAGCCCAACCACAACCAATGGCGTGGTACCCTCGGATGTAAACCTTGGATTGGATGATGTAGAAGAGTACGACGATGAAGATTATGACCCGGTGACACAGCTGGGATTAGAGGATGTGGGTACCACAGCCTTCCCTTATGAGCCTCCAAGAAGAGGAGACGCTGAGACATACCACTTACCTAGTGTCCTCTCCCGAAGCCACCTGGTTACTGAGAGACCCCCTGGACCACCCACAGAGAGGACCCGGTCTTTCCAGGTGCCGGTGGAGAGGTATCCCCAGCAGAAGCCGCAGGTCATAGACGTGGATGAAGTTGAGGAAACGGGAGTTGGTAAGACTTTAAGTTGCTGTTGGTATGTTCTTGGACACATGGGTTGACAGTAGGGCTGGAACCACATAGCCTGAGCACTGGTGGTGGACGGACTTGATGGCTTCAAAGACTCCAAGTGACAGTTTGGGAGTAGGGCTTTGCTTATAGAGACTCTTAAACTGTTTTCTTTCAGATTTCTTATTATTCTTTTTGTCTGTTTTACAGAGAAATGTGCTTTTGAATTATTTTGAAAGTCAGATTTTCTTATTTGTGATTTCTGAGATCAGAAATGTATTCACCCACCTGAAAAAACATTGTAGAAGTTCCTTTGGCTGTTTATGCAGCTTATCTTTGACATTTATTTCCTCTTGGTTTTGGAAGGAGAATGGTTGATTATTTTCCCTCCCAGGTCCTGTCATTTTCAGAGTTGGCTTGTGAATATTTAAAAATACAAAATAGAGACCCTCTTTTTAAGATAGTTTTAAAGTACAATATCTTTTAACTAACCATCTTTTGCCAGATTTTTGCTACGTTTTGAGGAAAAACAATATGAACTCCCACATGCTTTGATTTGCCTTATAAAATATGTTGAAACTACACTGTTTATTTTCTGCTCTTCAGGTTGACATATAACCCATTACAATTCATATAAATGGGCTGGTGCTAGCCTTTCAATGTTTGGTAGGACTCCTTACTGGTTTTACTAAGGCCCTCAGAAAAATCTGTTCCATTCTACATTATTTGTTCATTTTAATTTCTCCTTACTCATTCTGATTTGTCTCATAGCAATAGTCGTAAGTATTCTTACTGAGCTTCCCAAAGCACGGACAAGTTCTGATGTCCAGTGGTAGTGTGTTATTTTTGAGGCACAGAAATGGCATGATTAAGACATGAATTTGTCTCAGGCCTCCCCCGACACGCACCGCACTCTGGATTTTCTGGGGTGACACTGACATCTCTTAGCACATGGTGCTCTGCTCTCACAGCTGGGTTTTGGAGTGGACCTCCCCAAGTGTGCTGGGTATGTTTACTAGCCAGTGTTGAGTTTGAGTCCTGTCCCACTTTCACCCTCTCCAGCTGTCTCTAAAATTCTCATTTGTGAAGTCTTGAAATGAGACCACATGTAGGCCTAGCAACTTACAATGGTATGTTACTTAATGTTGGTAAAAGCCTATATTTGACCTCAAGATGGGACTAAAACAGATATTTTTAGGTCCCTCTATCCTAGTTATTTTACTGTTTCAATTAGAAAAGTCATTCTTCTGTAGCCAGTGGTATATTGTTGGCACGATTTGATTAAATCACCCCACTGACATGCAGGCCATAACAGACCCACGGGAGCTGGGCCCACAGCTGAAGCTTAAGCATTCCTTAGTGTCGCAAGTGCTCAGCTCAGGGCCAAGTGTTATGCTCCAAAAACCGTCTTTATACTGGAGCTTCCCTTCTGAGTACTGTGGGGCTCAAACTTTATTTTATCTTTGCTTATAATTATAAAATTATTCAATTATAAAACGGATCATTCTCCTCTCTAAAAGTTCACCCGTCTTGTGCTTTTGAACTTCATTCCAAATTAATTTGTTCTGGATTGTTAAATTTATGGAACCAGTTCATTATTCTAATAAAATTAACCTACGAGGTAGAAATGTGAAATAGGAAGAAATTCTTTTCGTTTCTTAGGTCAAAAGCTTTTTGACTAAGAATGACTAAGGAATTATTTCTAATCAGCTTTTGAGTGTAAGAACTTTTGAGTTACCCCCTGAAGAGAAGAGAGGGCAAATTAAAAAAGAAAGAGTGTAATGTCATTAAAAAGGTATATTTTATTTGCATATATTTTTACCGTAATAAAAGGTAGATAAAATATTTTAAGATCCCCCAGCACATGAAGCTGATTTTTCATTAGATGGACACCATATTAAGATTGATTTTGGATGGCAGTAATCCAGTATTGATTCAGTGAGACTGAGTACATTGGTTTATAGTGTTTTAAAATAACTTACTCTTGTGATTTCTCAATGTATAGTAGATGTTTTTATAGATCCAATTTTGCCATAGTGATTTATTTTTATGATTATTTTTTGTTTACATTACTATGTGATTTTCAGGACAATTGACTCATTTTAATGTCTATATCACACCACACTCACCATCAGAGTTCTAGTGCCCTTCACCATTATTTTTGCTCTTTGACGCCATAGCAATGCAATTCTTCATAGCCAAGAATGGGCGATCTGAGTAGCGGAGCTGCCATGCTATTTGCGTAGCTACAGATAGTGAGTCCTGCCCTGGACTTACTTAAGCAGATGTGCATTCCTGCAAGGGTGGAGGGTGCACAGTGCAGTGAGGCCACCTGGTCCAGAGACCCGTGAAGCACTTACAGGCGTGCTGTGTTTTCTCTGAGCAGTTTTCAGCTACAACACGGATTCCCGCCAGACGTGCACCAACAACAGACACCAGTGCTCTGTGCATGCAGAATGCCGGGACTTCCCCACGGGGTTCTGTTGCCGCTGCGTGGCTGGCTACACTGGGAATGGCCGGCAGTGTGTGGCAGAAGGTACTTTGCTTTCATGTGTTCAATTTGGGGGTGGGGGGGGAGGAGCGGTGGAGTTTTTGTTTTGGTGTTTATTTTGAAATGCTGCCCTTACCCCATCTTTAAAGATGTGCAGTTTTAAGTTAGGGTGATGATGTTTAACCCCTCTTGCTTTCTAATGGGTGTTGTTGGGGAATGCCTGCTTTTCTGATAAGGTAAAGTCTCTTTCTTTCCTGTGCTATTTCTCCACCTGTGAAATGACTGCCATTGGGAGTCTATCTCCACAAATGCTACTAACACAGGCTAAAGGCTGAAGTGGTGAGATTATGCAGCCTGGACCAAGAGTTGTTATTGTTGCTCATTTTCCTCAGTTTCTTTCAAAACATCCTACTTGGCATTGCTTACAAACCAAACTATCCTAACGGTTGCTAAACTCCAGCAGGGCCACAGTGGACTGGTGTAGATAACAATTTATGGTGGGTAACAATCTGTTCCACTCACCCTCCAAACTGGGCTTTCTTTTCTCATGTCCCTGAAGGTACAGCATGGTGCTGGTGGAACCTCTGGGGACACCTCAGATCATTCTGGAGGGTTAAACCTGTTCAGCTGTGGTGCATGTCAGCCAATCTGTCTTGATTCTCTTAGGTGATCAGAAGACTCTCTTGCACATGTCTTAAGGGGTCTGGATAACTATTCAGACAGGGAGACTCTGGGAGCGAAGGCCGTAAATGAAAATTAAAGCAAAAACTCTGCGTAATGAACATTTATCCCTTCAGATGCTAAGTCGTCTCACTTTTTACAGGTCATTTTTCTTGTGTATTTAATGAGGAACCTCGATTGCATTGCACAATGAAGAAAAATCAGTTAGAGGGTGTTTTTCAGATCCTCTGCCATAGCTATTATTAAATTTGTCATTTTAATTTGCTTGAAAAAACAATTTCCTTCTGGATCACAATTAGATAAAGTGAGTTTTATTAAATACTACCTTCAGCAATGAAAGAAAATATTCTATACTTTGTATATTCTTGGGGGGTTATTTTTAACTTGCATAAATGTGGGTTTTTTAAATTAATTTATTTTTTAATTTCCTCCCAAATTCCCACCATCCCAGGATGGTATGGCTTTGCTGCTTTGTTTTAGGCTTGGGTTTTATGCTTCTCCCACCTTGGGAGAAACTTCTAGAATGCAAGTAATTGCAATGAAAGCTTACTCTTAAAGAGCAACCTCATTAGTTCTCTCTATGCCAAATGTCAGAGCTGGAAATGCTGAGTAGTTTGTGTTTGGCAGCAGCCCAGATATGACAAACTGTTTAGCTACAGATTTTGACATTACATACACACCCCATAATAGTTTTGTGGTTTAAATATTTGCTGGATGCTTGCTAATTTTGAAATATTTTTCTAACTCAAAGTTTGGTGGGAAAATTTTTGTTTGGTTCCTTAGCTTGGCTTTCCTGCTTGTCCTGGTAGCTGTTCATAGGGTGCATTTTTTCATTATTAGTCTTCTAAATTCACAACATTCCCCAGTGTAATGACAGACTCTGTGTGCAGAAATACTCTCTGTGTTGAGTAATGCCTTGGCTTCTCAGTGGCCCTGGTTAGCTGCTTGGTTATGCTGAATACAGCAAGAGGCCTTCAGAACATAGGTGATGGTGCCTAGGTGTGAGCCCACCTGCCTGGGGCTATTCAACGAGTTTTACTGAGAAGTTATGCATAAAACACTGCTGAGACCAAGTGACGGAGCTGGTTTTGAAAGTCCTGTCCTTCGTAATTCATAATTAGAAAGAGAAGTAAGACCTGTACAATAAATAATTTTAGAATTTAATTCTACATCAAATCTGAACAGTCAAGATGACCTTTAAAAGTTTTTTAAAAAATTTTTGCTTTATTTTTTTCTCCCTCTATTTATTCATCCTATGTAGCCTGTAACTTTACTTTGAAAATTAAAGATGATTGGCAAGTTTTTCTTTGGGAATGTCCCAATTCCATGTTACTCCCTTTAAAGTATACAATTTGGTAGTTTTTTAGTATATTTGCTAAATAATGCACTGTCACCGCTATCTAATTTTAGAATATTTTCATCACTTCAGAAAGAAACCTGGGATCCCTTAGCACTCAGTCGAAGTTCTCCCAGTTCCTTTTAACCTAGTTAACAGTAAATCTACTTTCTATCAATCTGTGTTTTCCTATTTTGGACATTTCGTATACATGGAATATATGACCTTTTGTATTTGGCTTTTATGTAACATAATGCTTTAAAAAAATGTTCATCCGTGTTTTAGCATGTATCAGTACTTCATTCCTTTTTCTAACTATATTCCACTGCATGGATATGCCAGATTCTGTTAATCCATTCATGAATTGATGTACATTCAAGTGATTTCACATCTTGGTTATTTTGAATAATGCTTCTAAGGATGTTTGTGTACAAGTTTTTGTGTGGACTTGTGTTTTCTGTTCTCTAGGAATTGGAATTTCTGGGTCATAGGGTGAAGCTTATTTTCTTATTTGACTATAGGAACACTAAATTTCTCTAGATCTTATCTTGTCCTGATTAGATAACAATAGATATCTGCAAATTATAAACATTCAAATATGGTAGAAAACAAAAGTTCACCATGTCACCTTGAGTTAGCCCGTTATCAGTTTTGAGTACATTTATTTCTTCAGATGTTTGGCCCTAAAGTATATGCTAACATTTGTTATTAATATGGTTTTTAAACAAAAACTGTGCCCAGTCTGTACTCTTTGGGAATGTATGACGATACTTTTTCATTTGCCATAGTAGATCTCACATCTTCCTCAGTTGTCTAAATGGATCAATTAGCAGCAAACACACCCCCGTCTGCAAGCTTTTCTGTATCAGAGGGTGTGTTTGTGTGGCCCGGATGCCCGCTGTGCCCGTGTCTGTGCCTGGTGGGCTGGATGAAGCTCCAGAGACTAGCAATCCTAAACCTGGGTAATAGGACAATATTAGAGCCAGGGATGCTTATTAAGATGTGTTATAGGTCGGGCAACCAAATGTCCCAGATTCCCAGGAACATCCAGTGTAGCTTTGCTGTCCCAGGGACTGAATCTGTGCCCTTTGCTATCAAAAGTGGTCAATTATATGCTCACCTAGTCAAACTGTTTTTCTGCTGAGAGTGTTTGATTTGGTCCTGAAGTTCTTCCCTCATATAACAGCTCCTATGGGAGCCTTTTTCATACCATCCACTGTCAGTCAGCGTGAGGGGCTGGGCGGTGGGATTTCTAAGGCTCACAAGTCACAGTCATAGGTACCGTCACTTTGAGGAAAAACAACTACATTCTCTTATCCCAAAGCTCATCACCCCAGTGCTGTTTTGCCTCTTTGTGTAATAGGAACAGGTCCTAGTAGGTAAGTTACTCTGCTTTGAAAGATTGGCTTCTTTGTTTCTTGCTCAGGCTCCCCGCAGCGAGTAAACGGCAAGGTGAAAGGAAGAATATTTGTGGGGAACAGCCAGGACCCCATTTTCTTTGAGAACACTGACCTCCACTCTTATGTGGTGATGAACCATGGGCGCTCCTACACGGCCATCAGCACCATTCCCGAGGCTGTGGGCTACTCTCTGCTTCCTCTGGCCCCGGTTGGAGGCATCATTGGATGGATGTTCGCCGTGGAGCAGGACGGATTCAAGAATGGGTTCAGCGTCACGGGTAATTCAGATCCAACATTAAACTGGATGGGCCGCACACATGGTGGTCCATCGTGTCAGCAAACAACTTACCGCTTAGCATTTTAGGGCTCTGGCAATAAGATACTGAGGTAAAAAAAAATCACATACATTTTCATTAGTATATATTACTAACAGGGACTACCTAGAATTGCGTTTTGATCAGGGAGTGATTGCATGGCAGAGATTTAGACGTCCTGGGCAGGACAAATGATGCCATCTCACATATCACCATAGAGGGTGTGGGGCCTGCAGAACCCCTCATTCTATTGACCAAACTTGCCTCCAATTCCAAACCTGTTGAAACTGATATTTGACGTTTTCTCTGTATCTGCTTGGAAAAAGGAACCTGTCATTTCTAGCTGGTAAATTAAACCTGATAAATATAATCCTCGTGACTTTTAAGAACTCTAAGCCTCCTTGGAACTTCTTCGAGATTGTACCTTGTCAGGGAAAATTAGCAGACTTGCCGGCAGATAGTGGTGACCTCTTTTGATTTCTGCTGAGACCAGACCACTGGTGTGTGCTGGAGGCCCTTTTCTGGGCACAGCTCAGGTGGAATACCCTGCATCCTGCATCTCCGGCCTTTTCCAGGACCTGGAACCTGTTGTGGTGGGACCCAGGGACACAGCCACTACTTCCAACCACCTAGCTTCGCCTTCTCCATCACTACCTGGCCTTGCTGGGGCCTCAGTTTATTGTGGAAACACTGCTGAAAACAGTGTCTCCAGGCTTTCATGAGGCCTTCCAAAGGCTAGACAGCATAAACACTTAACTTCTAGAAGTGTGGTCACTTGAAGAAAGGAGAGGATATGTATTTGAAAAGAGATAACTTTACCTGTATAATATGCTAATTTTTGGCCTTTTTCCCCTCTGTACCCCTCAGGCATGTATCCTGAGTATTATAACCTTGTTCACCCTCTCTCCTTTGTGGACATAGTTGAGCCTTACAGTCAGACCCACAGCCTCCTACTTGGCTTTTCATCAGGATGTTGCTCTGTGCAAAAGAGGGTTGATTTTAATTGGTGATGGTCTGTAATGCACATCATCAACTTCAGTGGGCGTAGGGAGTCTTTGTGCCATAGGGATGACCCAAGTCTGTATGAGGTGTTACCCACCCATTTCTACCAACCAAACTAAAGCACCTGCAACGGAAGTTCGACCCCTTTCCCCCACTCCCCACTTTCAGGACACAACTGTGAACCCACAGTGGAATGAGGGTGGGCTCCCTGACTGCATAGTGACACCCTGACCTTGCTTTCCAGGGGGAGAATTCACCCGCCAGGCAGAAGTGACCTTCGTGGGGCACCCAGGCAAACTGGTCATTAAGCAGCAGTTCAGTGGCATTGACGAGCACGGACACCTGACTATCGACACGGAGCTGGAGGGCCGAGTGCCGGAGATCCCCTTCGGCTCCTCGGTGCACATCGAGCCATACACGGAGCTCTACCACTACTCCCATGGCGGTGAGCGGCCAGCCTGGCCTGGGGACAGCCCCCGAGCCCCTGAGCAGTCAGTGTCATCTCCTGGTTCATGCAGGACATTTCCTTATTAAAACCACCATTTGTTGTAACTGTAGAAAGAACTCAGTCACTGTACAGAGTTTAGTGCGAAAAAGAAAATAGGCATAACTTATCCCTTAAAAAAGATGTGTCCCTTAAAATAGGGACATAATGATTATTAAATTTAAATGTATTTCCTTTCAGCCTTTCCCCCAGTGTGTGTGTATATATGTATAAAATATCCCAGCATAGATGTAATATTTAACATAAATATCTTAGCATAGCCTATACTTTCCAAATAAAGTAACATGAATTTAAGTCTTGGAGCTATAATGCACAGCATGGTATTAGATCTGTATGTAGTTTAAAAAGTACTTTGTTTTAAAAATTTCAAACTTATAGAAAAGTTAAAAATGTCACAATTTTCACCCGCCATTTATCCAGCTTTGCCAATTATTAACATTCTGCCAAATTTACTTGCTCATTCTCTTACTTATAGATGTGTGTATATATACATATACTTTTTTAGAGAAAGTGGCAGATATCATGATGCTTCACCTCCTAAATACTTCATGTGTCTTTCCAGATAAAAACATTCTCTTACATGACCACAATATACTAACCAAAATCAGGAAATTTAGCATTGATGTAATAGTATTATATACTCTACGGAGCTATACGGTTCTTACTTAGATAAAGTTGCAGTGATCCTACGGTATTTTAAAGGTAGGCTTTGAAAACATTTTTAAATGAATCTGTCTGATACTATGGTATGGCTATTAAACTAAACCATTCTATTTTCTAAAGCTTAGGCTATTTCCAATGTTCTCATACTAAGTTAAAATGACCATCTCCATCATAAATCTTGACCAGATTTTGGATTCTTTTCTAAGACTCATTCCTAGAAATAAAAGTTAGGAGTCCAACAATAGGAACTTTCAAGAAGACTCTTATTAAATTGCCATCCAGAAAGGTTGTACCGATTACCAAGGCTTTGTGGCTTGACCGGGCTCTCCTGGGGGAATGAGGGTGGGTGACTAGGAGGCGGAACGAGAAGCAGACTCCCAGTCGGCGGTCAGCCTGCAAGCAGATGGTGTTTCTGGCAACCCGGCACGAGGGAGCTGGACAGGAGATAGCTTACGCTAATCTTTTATTTATCCTCTGGCTTTTATTATGAATTACAGCAGAGCACATAAACATAAAGAGCCTTTTATACTTTAAAAAAAAATAGGAAATTGAGAGTTTCTTCATAAGGGTGAAAATCGGGCTATCTTCTGTGTGGGAAGACTCCTCGCTCTTGAGGTTATGCAGCACTTCAGTAATTGTTCAGAAATTGAAACCCATTGAATGTTTCATTTTTAAATATCACAGAACTGCTTAATCTAGGGCCAGACATAGCAACCAGTGTTTATTGAATCCTAAGTGAGATCATGGCTAGAAAGCAGGGCTCTGCTGTTCACATGGTAAATGCTTCATGGATGGTAATTTTCTGAATCACAGTATTCGCCTGTTCCACTACAGAAGCTTTACATGCGTTGTCTTAGCCTCACCCCAACTCTGGCTGTAAGAGAAATGGAGACTAAAGAAGTTAGTAATGGGCCTGTGATCACATGCTGTCACAGTGATGGTATAAGGTGTGACTACTCAGGTCTGCCTCCTTCCAAATGTGCCTTCTTTCCACCAAGCCTTAATCTCTGGGTTGGTTCTGGATGGCTAAGGAATTTGTAGAGAAGCATTTGATGGGAAAAAGCAACAAATACTATTAATGCAAATAATACCAACAATTTTGGGGGAAATCTAGCTAGTGAAATGAGATCCAACACAGCACTCAGTGGTCTTTTATATCTGTTATCTGATTTCTTCTCTGGTAGTATTATGGGCAGGGAATACCGCTGATGGATTTAAAGTCCTTCATTAAGCTTTTTGCATCTGAAGCTCTCTCCTTTGTCTCCCCTCCCACATACCAGTGATCACATCTTCCTCCACCCGCGAGTACACGGTGATGGCTCCCGAGCGAGGTGGGGAGACCTCTTCACAAGTCTACGCTTACCAGTGGCGCCAGAGCATCACCTTCCAGGGATGCACCCATGACGACTCCCAGCTGGCCCTGCCCAGCACCCAGCAGCTCTCGGTGGACAGTGTCTTTGTCTTGTACAACCAGGAGGAGAAGATCTTGCGCTATGCTCTAAGCAACTCCATCGGTCCTGTGAGGGGTAAGAGATGGCAGTTCGGACTGGGCTTCGCATGTGACCCGGCATGTCTGTCTCTGTGCTCTTCGATGTATTGTTTTCCTTCTCTTTTGCTCAGTAATAAAAAGAAAATTATGATAAAATATCTGCTGACAGAAAAAAAAATCTTGTCATCTATTGGGACATCCTGTTAAGGGAGTTTGTTGAGTTACCTTATGGAGAAGACCATCCAAAGACTACAGCTGGCTTTGACAGAGCTTTTAAATTGCTCAACCTTAATTAAAAGGGATGTGTGCTCAGGGCTCAAGGAAATCTAAATAGCCTACAACGAACTACTCTGTGACCACACCTCATGGATGCTGAGGTCTGCTCTGTAGGTGCTTTGGTAACCTGGAAGGAGATGATATTTTGGGAGCTTTAGTGACATCTCGGTGACAGATTTCACATGGTCCAAATCTTTCAACTCCAGGGATTCTGTACATTTGGGGTCTGAGTGTTAAGGTCTTTCTCTTGCACACCTATTTTTAGTTCTCCTTCTACCCCTAGGTCTCTTCTTCACCTGATCAAGTTTGTCCTTTGTCCATAAGGCAGATGGAGGACAAGGGTCTTTCTCCCTCTTTTGAGCACTGTAACTTTAGGCATCGGGGCTGCACATTTTTTCTCTTAAAAGACCAGAAAGGAAGCCTTTTAGGCCTTGACAGCATACAGTCCCTGTCATGAGATCTCAGTTCTGCCATAGTGGCCCCAGAGTAGCCACGGACCACATGCGAGTGAATGGATGTGGTTGGTTTATAGAAACAGGTGTGCGTCAGGAGGGAATTCTGATCCTGCCCTGGGATCACACACCAGGTTGACTGCTTTCCTGTTCCAAGACCTTCCGCTGCTCTCCTGACCTTCGTTTCTGCCTCACTGTCTGTGGAAGGGGGAAACCTGAAAGAGTGTGGGGATACTCACTTGGTTTCAATATCTCTGCCTTCACAGATGCCCTGCAGAATCCCTGCTACATTGGCACTCATGGTTGCGACACCAACGCAGCCTGTCACCCTGGACCTGGGACACAGTTCACCTGTGAATGTTCCATTGGCTTCCGAGGAGACGGGCGCACCTGCTATGGTACAGCCATCAATTCTGACTTGTGGGGGAGCAGAGGTGCAGGGTCGGAGGGAATGTCTCTGAAACCTGAGAGATGGGTGAGATGGGGGGCCCTGGTGAGGTAAGTACTGTTGGTCATGCCACTCAGAGACATCCCAGACCCATACTTGGTGTCCCTCGGTGATGTCAGGGCCACTGCACTTTCATCTGATCAAATGCATGACTCTAGTAGAATTTATAAGGTCACACTTCATCTTCAGAACACAGGTTTAAAGGGAAACGAAAGTCAGTGCTGTTTATAACACTAATAATATAACTATAAACCTAATATAACCCTGGCACTGTTCATGTTAGGTGCTTTGCAAATGCCAACTCTTTTCATTCAGTGGCTGTTAATGAGATCGATTCTTTCATTTCTGTCTCTTTTACATTATTTTCAACTGTGGTGAAATACACATAACATGGAAGTTACCATTTTAATCACTGTGAAGTGTGTCGTCGAGCAGCGTTGAGTTCAGTCACAGTGCTCTGCAGCCAGCACCATCATCCGTCTCCAGAAGCTTCTCATCTTGCAAAGCTGAAACTATTTCCATGATACAACCCCCCATTCCCTTCCTCCCAGCCTTTATCAACTACGATTCCACTCTCTGTCTGTGAATTTGACTCCTCTAGATAACTCCTGTGGGGACCCATATAGTATTTGTCCTTTTCTCACTGGTTTATTTCACTTAGCATAATATCCTCACGAGTCATCCATGTTGTAGCCTGTGTCAGAATTTCCTTCCTTCTTAATGCCTCGTAACATCCCATCGTTTGTATAGACTACATTGTTTGTTTACCTGTTTATCCATCAGTGGACACCTGGTGGCTTCAGTTCTTTGCCTATTGTGAACAATGCTGCGATGAACATGGGTATACACATATCTCTTTGCATCCCTGGTCTAGATTCCTTTGGCGATTCTATGTTTGTCTTTTTGCGGAACTGCCACATCATTTTTCACAGCAGCTGCACCATTTTACATTTCCATCTTCAGTGTGTAAAGGCTGCAGTTTCTCCACATCCTCGCCAACTCTTGTTATTTTCTGTTTTTTTGGATGGCGTCCATCCTAATGGGCGGGAGATTTGTTCTTGTTTTCATAGATGGGAAAATCGAGGTTCATTAAAGTGAGTCAGTGGCAGTGTATTGAAATGCGAGTCTGACTCAAGTGTGTATATTACTTTGCTATCTCATTGCACTTATTACTTAGAATTTCACTTCAAATATTTTCACATAGACACTTTGATATTCTTATCTTCGTTAGTAAGTTGTAATCCACAACCAAGGTATGAGGTTTCCTCATTTCCCTTGACTCACTTTACTGGAAGCAACTAGGGCGAGAATGTTAAGTTCTTCAACCAGTGCTACGCAAATCTACAGCAGAGGGCTCACTAATGAGTGTAAGGAATGCTGAAAGTGGGTTTTCTTACTGAAATGAGAGGTAGTCACAGGGATATTTGGCTGAAAAGATAAGCAGCCCCCTTAATGACTGAGGTATAAGAATCTGGTGAGTCCTGTGGTCTTGGAACTTGGGAATGATTAAGTCTGGAATCCAGGGCCTCCAATTAAGGGTTGATTTAGTGCACTGATTTCACATGAAGGTTAGCAGGTCCTGCTGTCAGGGTATTGCTGGACTTGCTTCAGAGTGAAATTTTATGTAAGGTGGTCATTGGAATGTCTGAAATAACTGAGAGCAGGGACCTTGCAATTACAGGAACAGGCTGTTCAGTTGATTAGCTGACTTCTGATCACTGTACATGTGGTAGAATTCACTCTCAGAGTTGTGTTCCTTGTCATGCTACTGGGAAGCTGACATCAGAGTTCCCCAGTATTTCACCCAAGCGCCTGATAGTCTTGAATGGCTGAATTGGTGCAGGCCAGGTTGAAGTAGCATCATATGTGTATGTGAGCAAAACCCTCCCAGGCCTCTGAAGATGGTGATGGGCGCCACACAGAGGGTGAGGTGCCTGCATTTCTCCAGCAAAAGCATACAGCTCATGAGTCTTTATGTAGTCCTGTTTCAACTTCAGCTGAATATCAGTAAAACATGGGGATACCTCATAAGCTCTGTCTAATTCTGCCCTTTGTCCCTGACCTTCTCATAATGGGAGTGCTTGCTTCACTTCACAAGGCGCAGACACCCATGCTTTATGTAATCTCTTGCTATCATAGGAAATCCTCTGATGTTATCCTTCAGAGAGATAGGTGATCCTGTGTGAACTTGCATTTGTCCTGGTTAGTCCCCATTTGGCAGATTAGTATCATGGAATGTGGGTATATCCTAGTCGGGCACTTTTTGTTCTGGATCACTAGAACATACCTCGGAGTGTTAATGCATCCAGACACTTGGCCGTTGATAGGAAATTGAATTAATCAGATCGCTTCCTGTATTATTTTGATCTGGAAATGCCTTAGAAGAGAATAAGGATGAGCTTCTGAAATTTAGTGTTTATAGCACTGATATAATGAGGGATGGCATCAAGACAAGGCTGATACAGCAGCCAAGGTGATTTGGAGAAGATTTCCAGTCGAATCACTGAGCTCTGGTGCTTGGCAGAATGGCTTCCATATATTTCTCTCTTTGCAGTCAGTAAAGGCACATTTGGTTAATCTCTTAATGAGTAATTTTGAGTACACACAGGCATTTAATAAAGCAATTGTGAGATTCTTCCCCTCAAAGAAACTGGTCTTTATAAAAGAAACAAGTTGGAGAAACCTGGAGTTATTGAAAATAAGTGAAAAGTAGCCGCTCTAAAAACAAATTAAAAAAGGAACCAGTAATTACAAGAATAATCCAGGATTTTCCTGTTGGGTTAAAGATTGATTTATGTGAAAGAAAATCTCTTCCCAGAGAAGAGATTGACCAGAGACTGAATCATAAGAACCATCATTTTCAAGAACGCATTGTGATATTTTATGAGAGACAGTTACACCAATTCTTTATTTCCACTAAAGAACAGTTCAAGTTCTGGCTTCAATTTGCAGAGAAGAGGATTAAAATGAGACATGAGAAAGAATTTCCAAACTGCTAGGACCATGAGATATGAGCAGGGAAACTGTTAGGGTCTTGCTCCAAAGAATGAGTGTTCTCCAGCTTGGATTTTATATGCAGATCTGCATATTCAAAGACCACCCCCTCCCTCAACCCACAGTCCACCAGATCCCATTTGCTTTTCAAGGTAGGAAGAGGTTGTAGAAAAAAAACACACTCAAAAACCCTTTCGAAACGCACGGCTTTCTTTTCCAAAAACCTTCCAGGGATAATGGAGCTTGGAGAAGTTCCCCAGTGATTTTGTTCTGTTCTCTGATTGAAAACTGTTGCTCTGTGCTGTTGTGCTTTGGCAGTTGAGTCTAAGCCATGGAGTCCTGCAGTCTGTACAGTGTGTCCACACATCTGTGCTTGGAGTGTCCTCTGAGAGTTGTGGTGCAGAGACAGTGGAAGCTGGAATGATCAACACTCCCATGTTGTTGGAGCAGCAGCTGGTGAATGGAGCTGTGAAGTCCACATTTTCTGAATATCCCACTCATTCCTTAGCTACAGCTCGTGGAAGAGGCTGCTTTGGAAAGGGTTTTATTTTGAAAACTTCCAGCTGTGCTGAAGTATCTTCTTGTCTGAGATCCTATGTTTTAGAAATTTCACAGAAACATACAGTGGAGTATATTTTCAAGAAACTGAATACCATTTGGTTTGGGTTTGTTTTTTGTTTTTTGTTTTTTGTTTTTACTGGAATATAGGTCATACTGTGGGACTGCAATGTTGTTCAGTAGGCTAGCAGAGCACTTGACTCCCCAAGGTAGGAATCAGCTAGCCTGGCCACAGAGTTGAACACATGAGACTTTGTCTCCTATGTGTGAAAGCTTCACATGAAGGCATGGTCACAGCCACGATAAAATCTTCCTTGAATGTGTCTCAGTTCCAGAAATAACTGTGTAAATGCTGAGAATGAGATTAGTGTAAGAAGGACTTTGTGTGACTGTTCATTTCAATCGTCAGTGGGCAGGTAACCCTGCAGTGGTAGCCAGGTTGGCTCCTGCTGGCTCCTGGCCACCTGAGCAGCTTGTTGTTGGAATCATCCGAATCCATCCTCATGGCTGGGGGTAGGATGAATCCCTAATAATTATAATAGTAATGTTTCTTGAGCATGCTAGGTGCTCCTCTGGTCTGTATCCATTTTTTATAATCCTCAGAAGAAACCCTCAAGATAAGTAGTTTATGCTTTTTTATCTTCTGCTTGTTCATTTTTTTTTTTTTTTTTTTTTGCTAAACAGAAACTGAGGCTGAGTAACTAGGTAACTTAGTAACTTGTACATGACCTCATAAGCTGGCAATTAAAGGAGACAGGATTTGAAAGCAGCTATGTCCACTTGCAAAGCATGTGATGTTTGCGCCACATAACTCCCTGTGATGCTATAGTATTGTTATGTGAAAGTTCATTTACAAGCTAATGAGTTAGCGGCTTTCCTTTTAGTGCATTGGGTTCTAGGCAATACTCAAAACTTCAAATTTTTGAGCTGAAATTGTTCATCTTTTCTTGTCATTTTAATTGGAGAAAGGTACTGTTTTTGAACACTAGCATATTTAAATAGACTCTGCGTTTTAGGAACCTTACGTGGAGTCTGGGCATTTGTCTGAACACCTTTCTAACAAGTATTTGCTGATTGATGGCCCCCAGATTTAGCAACTAACGCCAGGAGACTGTGGGGAGGAGTGGGGGGAGAAGCACACATTCACTTAGGAGAAGGACCTTGGGATCACTTCTTCAAGTTATGCACAGAAAAAAATTAAATCAGATTTAACTATACTTTTTGGACCATAGATAAACTTTAAAAATTGATCTGTTCACAGGCAAACATACTTTCTGTTTCATTATATTTAGTTCTATTTGGAGAGGTTTAAAAAAAAAACTCTACATTTCTAAAACTTGTGCCCTAGATATCGATGAATGTTTGGAACAGGCCTCTGTGTGTGGAAGCCGGGCGATCTGCAATAACCTCCCAGGAACCTTTCGCTGCGAGTGTGTGGAGGGCTATCAATTTTCAGAGGAAGGAACATGTGTGGGTAAGTTCTGTAGCCACATTTCAGAAGTTATTCACATGGTGAATGTTAGCATCTGTGTAATTATCCTGGCTGAGATGGAAGATACTGGATTCTGGAGCGAGGAGGGCAGTTTGCAAGAGAACTCAGACTTTACTACATCCCACCAGTTACCTGGCCAGTCATCTGCAGAAGAATAAGCAACATTGTTGTCTCACTAGGAACATCACCTGCCTGTTGCAAATTTTTGCGTTAGCTGCCCTTTTAAAATTCCTTTTAATTATTTTTATTATTCCTTTAACAGCTCTTAAAACAATTAGACTTATTTCTCATTATTAGTGGCTTGCTTTTGTGTAACTTGATCACCTTGTAGGCACCTGCCTTCAATTGAATTCTTCCTGATTTACATCTCATAGTCTATCTGAAAACTTACAGTGAACTAATTCTAATTTGCACCAGTTGATTTATGGATTTCAGTTTTACCAGCCCTAAGTAGTAGCATAATTTGATAGCTTTCTTTGTCAAAATAAATGAGTCGAGGCTATTAATTATGCTAATTATGCTTTTAGATGATGATGGTAGACCAACCTCAAAGAGCCAGATTGCTTAAATCTATCTGCTTTTTCCTACTGCTGAACTTTGACTTGTCGATTCCAAGAATTTTAAGTTCAAAGAGTCTTGGAGTTTTCCAGGTCTGGAGGGCAGCTTGCTGAATGGGCCATCTGAACTCAACATTTCTTCCCAATTTAAATCAGATTCCTCTTTGGCTGCCTCTGTGAACTGTGTTCTTCCCCCTTCCTTGCTGTTTACCAAATCCTAGCATGCTTTCTGTTTATTCTGTCTTGAAGCTCAGATGAAGCTGCCGAGGTCCCAGGGTGAGGTGGTGTCTTGAGGGTGGGAGGGAACAGGCAGTTCTCATATTTTGAGTGTGACCCAAACATCTGTGAGTTTATAGAGGCCAATCCCTTTTGCACAGGGTTGACATTGCAGCTCTGCTAAAGTTACTTCTTTTTTTTTTTTTTTTAATTTTTTAATAGAGAACAACAGTTTCTGTGTATTTGACCTGATTTCCTTCTCTGCTTTTCGAGGTGAAGGAGATTCAAAGTTTATTTTTAATGGCAGCACCAGTTGCGTTTTGCCTCAGATTTGGGCAGTGGAATCTTGATCCCTTGGATGGAACAGATGTGTGTGTGTTAGACATGATATCATGGGTTTCTGGATAAAACCATTCCTGACATCCACAACCACTGGTGGGGCAGAGTGTGGAACAAGATAGGTGGTGAGCAAATGTGTCCTCCTAGACATTTGATTTCTGAGGAAGACATTTACCCTTTCTTTCTAGATCTCAGTTCCTCATTCCATCTCAGTTCCTCATTAGCCTGGATCATGGGTTTACTATGACTGAGCGGGGGTTCTTAAAGATGCCTCACAAGCTGACAAGGAAGCCATGGGTAAACTCTTGACCTTTGTCCTCAACCTCCAGTCTTTCATTTATCTACATATCAAATTCTGACTAAGATTTTTTTAGAATAATGGATTCTATTGCTCAGAAACAAGTGTGAAAACCAGCTGAAGACAGTTAAGTTCTACCGAGATCTGGCATCACAAGGCTCCCTGATTCGCCCACTCCCTGTAGACCCATTGTAATTACAATGGACTCTTCACCAAGCCCTTTGAAACTCACTGGAGAGATGCCTCACTGGGTCAGTTGGAGTCTGCATGAATGCATTTAAACAAATAACTCTAACTTGCCACTGGATAAATTAGTCATCAGTTTCACCTCTCCCAGTATTATTGAACAAGATCCTGGGTTGGAAGCCTAGCTTGGGATGGTTTTGCTCCAGGTTGGAGCTAGAAAGGGTGAGGAAAGAATACTGACAGTGTAGGAGGCTGTGTGCCTGCCGACAGTGAGTGGATGAGGCCCCCAGGGCTAGTGGGCAGGCCAGCGGTGATGGTCTTTTCATGAGCATTGTATTGGCTGTGGGAATGATTGCTTGGTGAACTTCCATATTTGGCATTTTCTGTTACTCTGTAACTTTCTCTTTTCCACTGGGTACTGGCTTTTCCAGTTGATTGGAATGTGCAAAGTATGTTTAGATGAAGGGAAGATGGGTCCCAGCTTGCAAGCAAATCACCTTCAAGTGAAGATGCTGTCTCTGAGTAGACACAGCCTAATGATACCTGGTCTGGTGTCTGGAACCTGGGGGAATTTGAGGCCCCATTGACTCCTCACATGGGTGTCTCTGTGAAGTGCACACCACGGGTTGCCTGCACCCCTGGCAGGGTAGAACAGGGCTCGACTACCGCAAAAGTCTAAGCATCTTGTTCTGCCTCCCTTGCCCATCATATTGTTAGGAAAAATTCTTTTAACGCCTTCCTTTTTATGGTCTTACTCTCCCTACTTAGAACTCACAATAGTACCCTCCCTTTTCTCTCCTACTTTCTCTTGCTTTGTCCTTTCCTCTGAGCAGCCCACAACACCACCCCCCACCCCCCCAGCTTCATTTCCCAGACAGCCTGCAGGTGTCTCTGGGACCACAGACAGGTGGGAGGCCACATCTCAGGACCAGCCTCCTGGCTCTGCTCATTTCTGGGCAGGGCACAGTCCTTTTCCAGGTTTCTTTTCAGAAATGAAGAAACTGGACTGTGAAACTTCAAATTATAGTTCAATTCTAATTAATTTTTAGTTCCCATTTTGAGCTCAGTTTTCTCTTCTTTCCAAAACTCTCCCTGCAACTTCCCCTTTGCTGAAGCAACCAGGCCAGGGGTGTAGGGAAATGGGCACTCTGTGAGGTTGGGCGCCTTTGAGGAAAGCACAGCGGGGCACACTGGTGTTCCCCGATCATGTGTCAGGTCTCCTTTACATCGTTGGGGCTGCGGCTTCTGTTTTGCAGGAATGAGTCAGTGACCATCTGACTCTATGTGAGGAGTGGAGAAAATTTACCAGGGCTGTGGAGAGAGTAGTGGGACCTTAGGAAATACTTTCTTTTTAACTGATGTGAAACATTTGTTAAACAATACCTCACTTACTTAAAAAATGAAAAAGCTAGGCTTAAACTTTCTGGTGTTGTAAAGATGACTTTTTAAAGCTTCTATAAGAAGAAAATGACTTTGGCATGATAAATGTTCTTACATAAAGGAAAACATGATTTCAAGCTTATAAATTGTTGTTTTTTTCTGTCAATGATTTGAAGATTATGGAAACACACATATGAGGATGACTGAGGGCAGGGATCATTTTTAAAACCTACACATATAAGGTCCTCTGCTGTTAATAAGGATACACACAATGAGACTCAGAGCAGTTTCTAAAATGATCACTTACAGGCTATCTATTACATAAATATTTGATGTCAGAGATTAAGAAAAGAAAGCAGAGAATCATTTCCTGGTTGTTCTGTCTGAGTATATTTTTCCTACCCTTTTTCTTTTGGTACCAATTCTTTGTGAGTTTTCTTGTTCACATTTTGCAAACTAAAAGAATTGGCTGGAGGATCCTAGAGAAAAGGAGAATGTTAGAAATGATGGGAAGTGAGAGGAGAGAGGCATCCCAGGAAGGAGTGTGTTCTTGGACTGGTTAGGTGTTATCTGGGTTACTGTTTTCCAGACAGAAATTTGAACCACTGTAGCAGTACTTTGGCCACTAAACTTGATTTGATGGTGTCTGTCACATGAAAGTTAGTTAACATTCTTGATCTCAGGAGTCTAAGCTGATAAGTGCACAGCCTGGGGCGTCATCCACCAATACTTTCTAACTTCTCATTTGGTGCAGACTTTTGAAGACTATCTCTTCTTAACCTGTCCCCTGACTCTGCTTAGACTGTCTTCTTTTCTCTCCTTTCCTCTCCTCTTCCCTCCCCTCCACCACTCCCCTCCCCTCCTCTTCCCTCTCCTCCCCTCTCCTCTTCTCTTTTGCTACTTGAGGCAAGATAAACTGGAATTAACCTTGGGAAGACTCACTGAGGAGAAAGACAACATGTCCTGCATCTGTGATAATCAAAACACTGAGGGCCTCCTTGGAGGAAAGGAAAAATTCTGTTCTGATATTACAAGGGTGAAACTCTATCCCAGGTCTGAAGTGCTTCAAATGCAGAAGCTAAGTGACACCTTAGGAACCCCAGAGTACCTGAACCAGCCATTGGAAACCATCCTCTAGACCTCAGTTCTTGATTTCATCTCGAGGCAACAGAACAAGATGGGACACTATTGGCTAGTCTCTATGTCACTTGCCTACCTCCTAATCCCTCACCTACATTTTCTAGCATTAGGACACTGGAGGAAATAATAGTCTCACCTGCTGGAGTCCTTGTGCTTGGCATGCTGGAAGTAATTCCTGTTCTACAGAGGATGAACATGAAATTCTAAGAAGTTACACACTTTAACCATGTTGTTTGATATACGTATGCCTTGCAGATACCAAGGGATGCCTACCCTAAAGGCCCAGTCTTTTATCATGCCCAGAAAAGTTTGTATCTTCCTCCTTCGTAAGGAGTGGGTGACCTTGACTAACAGCCTATGTTGCGACTGCTCCACCTGCCCACAGGACCAAAGTTAAAGATACTGTGCACAAGCCTCATCTCCTCCGTGCCAAATGCTCCACCCACAGAGTTACTGTAGGAGGGGTGTTCACCTGCAGACGTTCTACCTGCACATCCAGATAAAGGGGAAGTTGGCTTATGGGAAACGGTTGTCAGCAGTGGCCTGAGACAGAGTCCAGGGACGAAACCGAGGTTGAAAGCCAGGCTGAATGACCAAACAGGGTGTCAGCCTGTGGAGACTAGTAAGAGGCAGAACCCAGCTGGGAGGAAGCAGGAGAGTTGGGGGCACCTGTCTAGAGCTGGTGGGTGTGGGTGTGTGAAGCCTGAAGAGGGCACTAGAAGTCTGGCATCCAAGCACAGTCCCCACAGCGACTGACTGCTGGAGTGGAGGAGCTTGGAAAGGCCCTGGGACTGCTCAGGGTACTCTCTTCCTAACACTGTGTGTCAACCTCTTTGTGAAGCCATTGTGGACCAGCGCCCCATCAACTACTGCACAGCAGGCCTCCACGACTGTGACATAGCCCAGCGGGCCCAGTGCGTCTACACTGGAGGCTCCTCCTACAGCTGCTCCTGTTTGCCGGGCTTCTCTGGGGATGGCCGAGCCTGCCAAGGTGTGTGGTTGCTCTGATTTTTCTCTGTGTGACCCCAAACCATTGCCTGGGTCATGCTGATCACATGTTAATCACCAGCTCAACCTGTTTTAAAGAAGTTTTTTCTCAACTCTAGAGGGTAAGTGGGCTGCATTTTGTATCCATTCCTCTAGTAGTTTGAATTATGTGTTTTCTTTTGGGGGCTATTATCCTTGGACAAAACACTTGGTCTCCCCCTATTACTTTTTTTTTTTTTAGAGGAAAGGTACAGGCAGGAATCAAGGTGAGTAGGCAAACAGGAAGGAAGGAAGAGAGAAGAGGAGGAAGAGCTTTTATTTATCTATTAATTTTTATCTACTTGTTCACATTGGTTGTTCCCCTCCAGCTCTGGGTTTTGAACCCTGGACCTTGGGATGTATGTGGCACTGCTCCCAGGTGTCCTAGACCACAAGGCCACCAGGGCGCACCCTCCCCTACTATTTTGTTCTATGTGACTTGTTCATTGAGGTTAAGTATACACACACACACACACACACACACACACACACACACACACACACACAGCTACATATATGGGTTTGTGCTTATGTGTCTGTGTGAAGACAGAGAGATAGATGAGAGTCAGTCATTCACCTGACCTGCTCTAACCATCTTCTCCAAAAAAAGTGAAATCCCTTATTGAATAAATGACTACAAACAGAGAATATGACGCCACAGAATTCTTTCAAACTTCAGATCGCCCCATCTTTGGCTGCCAGATTTTTGTTAAAGATTATATTAGGAATCCCCCTCTGTGGCTCAGGTGGTTAAGGCGCAGACTATGAAAGCTGTGGACCCAGATTTGAAAGCTGTGACTGGGGGCAAAAAAAGAAAAAGGTAATTTTAGGTAAGATAACTATAGTCCCTCCATTTGCAAAATTAGCATTGTATCATTGAGTATTTCTGAAGTCCAAGCTTTGCTAAGATATAATTTCTGAGATACTTTCTCTTCATAATTGAACATGTGCATTTTTTGTCTCTGAGGTTTTTCTGTCAAGTGGTTAATACTCTGTCTCCAAGCTCTCAGGCAATTTTGAAGCTCTCAGTTATGAGAAGGATCCTTTTGTCATGCAAAAGGACCCTTTATTTTCTTTTGCAAGTTTGATTTTTCATAGAAATATTACCATCAAGGTGATGCATGTTTGTAAATGTACTAGATAGAAATTGAGGAATTCGTGTTTTTATGATTAATGTTTAGTGAGTACTAAATCACTGTTCCCAGATCAGAAACAGGATCCCCAGAGTTGAGCAAGTGACTTACATTATTGCGTAAACTCTGGAGCCCAGAAGAATTCTCACTGTCCTGGGCCTGGTGGCTGTTTTGCAGATGTGGATGAATGCCAGTCAAGCCAGTGCCACTCTGACGCCTTCTGCTACAACACTCCAGGCTCCTTCACGTGCCAGTGCAAGCCCGGTTACCAGGGAGACGGCTTCCACTGCGTGCCGGGAGGTGAGTGTCTGGGGTGCTTGGATTCGGCAGGCCAGGGCCATGTCTGTGAGTACATGGCCCTGGGAGAGGTGAGGCAGGGAAGTGGAAGGCTCCGTGGAGAGTCCCGTGGGCTGTTGAGGTGGGAGGTCAGAGTGTGAACTATACTGTAGTCACACAGGTTGTGCCCAGCTATGCACAGACCACAACTGTGCTGACGGCCTAGGGTCTGATCATCCTTATACTGTGAGCAAGCAATGCAGGGAGAGAATGGGTCTGTAGCCGGGTTCTTCCGAGAAACAGAACCAGTAGGATGTGTGTGTGTGTGTGTGTGTGTGTATCCCTGTATCTTTATCTACATCTAGCTAAACATACATATATACATATGTTATATACAAAATATAAATATGTGCTATAGAATGCATCTCTCTAGAGATTTATTATATGAATCTATTTATATATAAAAATCTATATACAAAAATATGTATATATAAGTAGATTTATATATGTAAAGATATATCTATTTATGTATATAAACCTATTTACATATAAAAATATATTTATATAATCTATTTATATATAATTTTATTATAAGGAATTGGTTCACATAATTATAGATGTGGAAAACCCGAAGATCTGCAGTTGGCATGTTGGGGACCTAGGAGAGTAGTGTTTCATTTTGAACCCAAAAGCAGGAAAAAGGTATCTTAGTTCAAAGTCATCAGGAAGGAAGAATTCCCTCTTACTCAGAGAAGGGTCAACCTTTTTGATCTATTCTGGTCTTCCACTGATTGAAGAGGCCCATCCACATTAAGAAGGGCAATTTACTTTACTCAGTCATTGATGTTAAAGGTTAATCTTATCCAAAATGCCCTCACAGAAACCCAGAATAATACTTGACCAAATATCTAGGTTCCCAGTGACCCAATCAAGTTGATACATGAAATTAACCATCAGATGTTCCTTAAAGTTATGGGGAGTAGAGTAGTAATGGAAAGGCAGGTGGAGGTCACCAACTGGGGGAAGATGCCGGCTGTGGATGCCACAGAATTTTCCAGATTGCCCATTACACTTGGACTGTGTAGCTTCTAAGGTTGCATACTGCCGTGATACTTGAGTGGCATTTAATTAGGTCATAAAGATCATGTAGCCCTAGATCAGGACTGAATGAACTGGGGACCTTAGGAGGCACTCAACAGATGATGTTGAATAAATGATATCACTGGCTGCCATTTGTGTAGCCCCTACTATGTGCTGGGTTCTTAGTCGTCTTTTTAGAATAAATTCTCTCATTATCTCCATTTACACAGAGGATGCTGAAATTTGAAAAGACAAAGGCACAAGTTCTCATCGGTAACAAGTATAGGAACTAAGACTCAAACCCCGATTTGTTAGATGTACTTCAATTGGGTTAAATCTCTAAGCCACATGGTATCCTCTCATGAAATTAAGAATATATCTGACATTGAGATTGGAGTTAGCCAGTCGTATTACTTATTTTTAACTAGTTTCTACTGTTGGTGGCCAGATACATTTATGCCACTAAAAATGTATTGGGAGGTAAGTGGAAATATTAATTTCACTACTTTTTGAGTAATAACTGTTTCAGTGCCTATCTCCTTTGCTATTCCGCAAGTACCTGGAGGAGAGGGTACATATACATTTTACTTTTGTGTCTTCAGTATCTGGTGGAGTATGTGGCTCATGTGGGACTCACAGCTAATTAGGTGTGCACGAATGTGCCAGTTTCCACTCCTACCAGCAGTGTGCAAAGTATTTATCTACACTCTCACCAGAACTGGGCGTGACCACTTTTTAGGAGAGTTACTGATCTAAAAGTAGAAAAATATCAAAGTAAGTTTTGATATAATAATACAGTTGCTGGTATAAATTGGTTTCTTTTTCTAGAACAAGGGTCAGTACCTTTTTTGACACACAGGTCAAATCTGACCCTTGGCCCTCTTTTGGTAAATAAAGTTTTATTGGAGCCCTGCCATGCTTGCTAGTTTATATATATCCATAGTCTCTGGCTGCTTTTATTCTGCAAAGGAAGTTCAGTAAAACCTGAAAAATGTAAAATATTTATTACTGGACCATAGCAGAAAAAGTTTGCTGAACCCCAATCTAGATTAATCTAGGCAGGGTTTACCTTTTGTTCCTGAAATTATGGGTAGGAACTATAGCACTGCTTATAGATGAAGATAGACAGGTTATCTAGAGGAGCGCTCATGATAATTTGAGTGAAAACATTCCAGCAACTATTAAAAATGACTAACATTTGTCATTCCTTAGGCTTTCTTCACATCTCCAGTTCAAAAAGAAATAGTGTTTCATTTTTTTGTTTTTGTTTTGTTAGCCTGGCTCCTTGACCCCTCTTTGAGACTTCTGTTGACTAAACTGAGACAAATTCAGACCTGTAGGCTGGGATAGAAAGATGGGACAAGGATGAAACCAATAAAAACTATTTTGCTGGATTGTTTATATAGTTAATCCTGTTCCTTTAAGGAATTCAACAACTACCAATGTACTCATGAGAAAACGTACATTTAAAATATGTAAGAATGTTCACTGAATATTGTTTGAAACAGAAAAAATTCGAAATGACTCTCAGCAGGAGGAATGGACAAGTGAGTTTTTGTACAATTGAATGAAATAGTATTTAACAGATAAGTTTAGTGAATTGGAGTTAATAGACAAATCTCAAAAGTGTTCTGAGCCCCCCTGCCCTCTCTCTCTCTCCCTCCCTCTCTCTCTCTCTGTTGCTATATATATGTATACACATATATACATACACATATGTGCACACATATATGCATGTACACATACACATACATATATGTGGGTTTATGTACCCTGATGTCATTTAGATAAAATGCACCCCTCTGTGAAAGGAAACCTACGTAGGTATACACATATGTAAGAAAACTATAAAACATGGGAATGAGAAGAACAACTTCAAGATAAAGATAACCTCTATAGTGGGAAAGAGGGGGTTGGGTAGGAGGGACACTCAATTTTAATGTTTGGTGGGGTGGAGGGAGGTGTTGGAATATGAACACAGGTTTTCATTGTATTTTGTCTGACTAAATTATTACATAAAATCTTGACAGAGAAAAAAGAATGTGTAGTATCCTGTGGACTCCTACTGCCAAACACAATGAAGTGCTGAGATGTGACAGTTAGCTCGTTTCATACCTACGAGAACTGAGGGGAGTAGTTTAAAAAGACAACTCAAACATGGGACTTTGAGGGTGAATCAGTTCAAGTCCTGGTGACTGAAATATCAGTGGATAACAGGCAAAACAGAAGGAATTATTTGAGCCCTTACACTCTTCACTATACCTTGTTTATGGATTATGAAATCAGTTCAATGGACCACTTATTTTTTGTAATCGAATGCAATAAAATAGAAAATAATCAAGAAAATATCGGAGCATATGGACTATACATATTAGGAATAGGTGTTGTCTCAAGAGATAATATTTATATATATGTTCATATATGTGCATGGATGAGTGAGTGTGTGTGTGCGTGTGCATGTTGTGTGTCTGAGTGTGCTGTGTGTATTGGGTTGCTGAGTGGAATGTATTTCTGTCGATCATGGTCAAAAAGTTGAAGCCCACCATTTTAGTTATATAGTGTGTAAGAAATTATCCCTAAGGTTAATCTTTTAAAGCAATAAACATTTATTATCTTAGAGTTTCTGAGTGAGGAATTCAGGAGCAGCTTAGCAGGGTGGTCTTGGTTCAGGGTCTCTCATGAGGTTGTTGTCATGACAGCTGGATTTCCTGTGAGATTCACCTGTGGTTGTGGATTCCTCACAGCAGGGTCTCTTCACAGGGACTGCTTAAAGGTTTTCCAGACCTGAAACTTGCTTCCATTCAGAGCAAGTGATGAGAGAGAGAGTGAGTGCCCCAAATGGAAGCCAGAGTCTTTTGTCCCCTAATCTTTTGCCGGTTCTGTTAGTCACAGGCCAACCCTCTTATCTATTTAAGTTGTGGCCCGAGGTGTGAAGGTCAGCCCCCTAAGTGTAAGAAGACCAGAGGTGGGAGAGTGGGGGCCATATTGGAGGCCGCCACCATAGCCACTCACCTGGCCTGAGCAATTCTGGGGGATTTAAGTGGCTTGATTTTGGGAAAAGAGGAAAGCTTATTAAAGGTTCAAAGTCGACTGTAAAAAGGCTTGGGCTACAGATGTAAAGCCAGATCCTTAAGGGCAAATACCGGGCCTGCAGATGTTTGATTCTTTCTCTTTATGCTTGGCACCGGTTAGGCTTACTGGCATTCCACATCTCCATCCACACCATGCATCTTTAGAGCGAAAGGTAATTAAAGAGTTCAGAAAATAGGCTGTTCAAGGAAAACATTTAGGATAATACAACTTAAAGGAAAGAAAGTGGAGGAACAATTTAATGTGTACTTTTTATTCGTTATGTATCTGTTGTTTGTGTTACTGTTTTCACTTTGTTTCAAACAAACAGGGTTTTTAGAAACCTTGAAAGTCCTTAGAGGTGGACAAATTTCCCTAGAAATTTTGTAATTCATCTTTTTTTTGTTGTTGTTGTTTTCTAAATAAGGAGCACAAGGCCTGAATAATTCAGTTTTAAAAAGGTTTTCTGACCTCTCTATATAACAGAATTTCCTATAGCAATTTTTTCCCCAAATTGAGTAAGACCCTTTTAAAAGTCATTTTAAGATCTTCAATGTTGGATTAGGTTATTTTTAAATTTAGTTAAAGGAAAGGTGCAGGCAGGAGTGAAGACAAGTAGGCAAGCAGGAAGAGAGAGGGGGAGAAGCATTTTACTTATTTTATCGGTTGTTTATCTTGGTGGTTGTCCCAGCCCAAGGTCATGAACCCAGATCCTTGGGAAGTATGTGGACTGTGCTGGCTGGAGGTGGCAGAATTATCCACTAAGCCACCAGGGCGGGCCGGGTTATTTTTATTATAGATAAATCTAGCTATCAGCCTTTATAATTATAAAATCAAAGTACACTTACAAATTAAATACAACCAAAATTATACGTTGTATGTTCACAATCAACATGAATTGAATATGCTAGATTGTTGTTGTCTGAGATGAAATGACCATTCCTGCAGTGAGCTCCCCCATTCTGATGGTCAGCCTTTCCATCCCTAATGGATAATTCCAATTAACCTGCAGAGAAGCTGGTATTTCTCACCTCAAAGACAAACAAAATGAAGACGTCCTTCTCTGCTGTCCTTCACTACAGTCCCATTTCCTTCCTCCCGTTTATAGTTTATTCCTCCTAAGGGGTTGTCTGGAGTTGTTACTTTTGTTCCCTTTTCTCTCATTTTCTCCCTGCCTCCCCATCCCCACTTTTAAGCTTATTATTGCAAAATGAAATCTAGCTACAGAAAGTCACATAGACATTTATTAAATGTGTGGCTTGAGTCATTCTAGGATGAACCCCACCAGGTAAAGAGGCAGAACTACCAGCAGCCACAGAAGCCCCCTCCCCACTTAGAGCCTCCTCCCTCTCCCCAAAAGTAGCCACCAGTTTGACTTTGAGGAGAATCACTTCTTTGCATTTCTTCAGTTTGTCACATGTGTGCTTTATTAGACATGTTCCACGTTGCTCATTTTTCTGTCTGTAGCTCACTCTTCCACCCCTTTCTTTTTCTTGCTTTTATTTATCGACAAATTCAAGTGCTGTAGAGATTCTCACGGTCTTGAGTTGTACACCGTAGAAGTACTAGGGGTGCTCAGACAGAGCTTGGGATGCCTTATAAATTCCTACTGATACTTCCAATTCAAATTCTTGACTACAGCTATTTCCTTAATCTCTTCTAGATGATGTCCACACCTCCTTTCTTCTACACTGAGACTCCTGGCTCTTAAGGACACAGTGGATGATAATAATTAGAATTTAACCCCTTATTTACTTTGTCCCAGATTACATACATAATAGTCTGAGAATACTAATACTACCACCACTGGTAAAATTTTTGCAAAAATAATTTTGCATATTCTCTCCATGTCCCCTGCATTTTTAGTCATATTTGCATGGCCTGAGCATGCACCCCTTAGGTATACCTTTCTATCCCTTTCAGCACTCATGTAGTCTTAGTCAACAAGTAATTATTTTTTGCTTGTTACCAGTCTTTATGTCATGCTATTCTGGCTATTTAGTTATGGAAAGCTTATTCCCTAGTAGATTCTTCAGGAAAGGCTCAATATTCCATGGTTCATTTTCTTTCCTTGATCACAAATATTCTTGTGACATCATCATAAGTGCAAATGATAATCTGCAGATAAAATTTTCCTTTTTTCCTAGATGCTCAGAGGGTCTTTTCTTTCTCTTCCATACATCCCCTCAAAGGTTCAATGCTTTCACTAGAGCATGGTTTGGTGTTGGTTGCTGTGAGTTAATATTCTTAGATGGTTTGCTATTTCAATTTGTTGTTTCAAAGCTTTTTTTTTTTAAATTCCAGGGACATTTTCTTTAATTATAGTTTTAGTATTTTCTCTTTCTTTGTGCTGGTTTCCTTCTTACATAAAGACTCTTCTTTGCCTGTTTCAAGTATATGTCCCTTCCTTTCAAATCAATTTTCTCTCATGTCTTTTTGACTTTAAATATTTTCCTCCCACTCACCTTCCTCTTAATGCTTATTAGATATATTCACTTTTGTGTTGCTTCTAGTTTAGTTTTCATGTCTGAAATTATTTTCCCCTTTTATTTCTACTTTCCTGAATTCTGTCCCCTCATTCTGGAGTTTTTTGAATTATTCATTTGGGTTCATATCTGATATATCATTTTCTTATTGTCTTTTCATTGATCTTGAAATGGAAGATTACTGTTTGGATCTGTTCTGTTAGCATACCTTTCTGGCAAACTTTCACTGTCTTTACTCCTGCTTAGGGATCTTTACATTTAAATTTTATTAGTTGCAGGTGCACATGATGATTCAATATTTATATATTGAGAAATGTTCATAAATTAGTTAACATCCATGATCACACATGGTTAAGTCTTTTCTTCTGTGAAAAACTTTTGTGATCTACTCTCTTTGTAGCTTTCAGATATTCAATACAGCTTTATAAACTACGCTGTGTTGTGTATCACATGCCCAGGACTTATTTTGTAGCTAGAAGTTTGACCCATTTGATCCCTTCAATAATTGTACACATAAATACGCACACACCTATAAACACACACAAACACACATAAACACACAGAGAGACACACATAAACACAAACACACACATATAAACATGGACACACACATAAACACACACAGACATACATATAAACACACACAGACATAAACACACACACAGACATAAACACACACATACACATACACAAACCCCTCTCCAGCAACCAGCAATTTGTTCTCTGTATCTGTGAGCTTGGTTGGTTGTGTGTATGTATGTTTTTAGATTCCACATAGAAGTTACCTTATTATCCTTTTCCTTATAACTTTGTCTTGAATTTGACCTCCCTCTTTTTCTGTTGTTCATTTTGATGTGAATTTTAGTTTCCTGAACTTTCAAAAGGGAGCTTGGTTTAGAGTTTTTCCTACTGCGCAGTTTCCTCTTCCGTTCTTTGGGGAAGGGTTTAAATTAGCTTTTGAGATTTCCTGGCCCTGTTCCCCTCCCCGACTCATCTCTAACCTCTCTCTCCTGTCTCTGTTGTCTCCATTGAGCTTAATTTTTGACTCCATTCCTAGCATTTTCTCCTTCATGTGCACCTACCACAGTTTGAGAAAACCTAGGGGCTAGATCTTCCAGCTTTTTGAGGCTCTCCGTCCCTCCTTGGAGCAGGCAAAGCCTTCCAGAGTCCACTGTCTTCAAAATGACCTGCTGTGCTTACTACTAGTGCCTTTTCACTCTGATCTCCTGCTCGGGACTGTCAGATGCCCTGGTGCTTTCCTCTTCCTTTTCATACACCCTGACACCACATGGGCCTTGTGGCCCCCAGTGGTATATCCTCACCTGCTGGCGTTTGAGGGGTTCTGTGAATTACGCTGTAACCTCATTTCATGCATCTAGGGTTTTGCTATCTAGTTACTCTGTAATTAGATTCTAAACCTAATTGTGACCTTCTTCCCAGAACCTCCCGTTCCTTCTGGGACCACTATGGTTAGGCTTTGCCCTACCCCGCACCCCTCATAGCTGCTCCTCTAAGTCAGGGAGACCCTCACTTTGTTAGATCTCATGCTTCACCTTTCTTTCTTTCATTTTCTCTGTCTCTCTCTTTTTTTTTTTAAAGGAAGGTACAGGCAGGAATGAAGGTGAACAGGCAGGCAAGCAGGAAGAGAGAGGAGGAAGAAGCACTTTCTTTCATTTCCTTTTTTAAAAAATTGTCTACACTAGCAGTCTTCCCCGCCAACCGGGTTCTGAACCCAGAGGTATGTGGTCTGCGTCCCTCAGAGGCGATTGACCTAACCATCGCTCCACAGGGCACGCCAGCTTCACCTTTTTAGTAACACTTGGGACAGTTGCTCTTCTGCCTAAACGCTTTCTTCGTGTGGTGTGTAGACACCACGCCTCTTGGTTTTCTGCACCTCTGGCTTGTGTGCGCCACAGTGGCGTGGTCCGCCGCGTTCGATGGGTGAGAGTTTGGAGAGGAGACTAGCTGGCTCGAGGCGCCAGCTAACTAGCAGCATGGCAGGATCGATCGCCCGCTCATTCTTCAGCATCGGTTATGTGTCCTCCATCCCGCTGGCCCCATGGACCCCTCGTCGTTCTCATGTGGACTCATTTCCAATTGGCACTGCTACTGCCGAGCCTTGTGACTCCTCCATCCTTCCTTTTCCTCAAAGGCCTTCTAACCTAAGCCCTGGGAACATCCTGTTAGACACCCTCACCGACGCCCTGAATCTCTGGGCTTCGTAGCCTTCCTCCACCCGCAGCCTGAAGGTGTCAAGTCGATCCGCCCTACACCAGGCCCTGGGCTCAGCCACGTGCTGTGCCTGTTGGAGACTCGCAGATGTATCATCCATGGTGTCAGGGGTGCCTCGACTGAAGAGTGAGATACACCTGTTCTTTGCATCCCTGGCAGCCCGTTCAGACTGCTGCTCACACTGCATCACCGACGTGGGTTCTGTGAACCCCAGGGCTCTCCTGGTGTCTCTGAACCCTGCTGCTTGCTGGCACCTGCCTCATGGCAGGTTTCCGTGAGTGTGTATGACACAAATACATAAATGAGTCCAGGGTGTGTCGGGCTCCTGATCTGAGAAATAGAACAAATAGAGTGGCTGTGCACCCCTCTACTCGCAGTTGGGAGGGGATAATGCAGGGAGGTGCTCCAGGGGCTGTGTCATATGCTGAGACCACACAGCCCCAGGCGGGGCGTCATTTTTCTTCATGATGTTTTCCTACTATTCTGCTTCTCTTTCCTCCTTTCTTCTTTTCTAATGGCTAGTTTATGTCTCCTCTGGAGGCAGTCTCCTTCCTCTCCAGTCTGGGAAGGATTGTGGGTAAATGCTGGGAAGGAATTTGAATAGATCTCTAAATTGATAGCTTCATCATCATCATCATCTTCATTATCATCATGATGATTACTGATGGTGGTATTCTTCATGAACCCCTAGGAACATAAGGATAAAGTCCCTATCAGACTGACGTTGTCTCTTTTACTTGTAAATTTCCATTCTTGGAAATTTGGCGATTGTGGACTAAGATGGTCCACCTGGCAGCTAATGAGACTGTTGCAGCCTCTTGAAGACCCTGTGGGTCCTTGGACTCTCAAGTAACAGAAATTACTCCGAGGCCAGACTGTTCCTCAGACAAGGCTTATTAGGGCTCATGTGTATGGGCACCAGCACACAGAACAGGACTCCCAGCTGCCGTCCATGAGGCTGGGAGTCTGAATTTCTTAAACTAGCATGATCCCATCAGCCTGGCACTTTCAGTGCGATGAGAAGTGTCAGAACTGTCAGTCATCCTCTCCTCTTCCAGAAGTCTTCAGCCAATGTAAATCCTGGTGGTGCACAACCTCATTTTGCTTGTTTTTCTTGCTTGTCTTTTTCTTATCAGAAACAGCTAGGAATTAAGTAACACAAGAGGTGCCAATGGGTAGCAGAGTTAGAAGTAAAGTAAAATAAAATCAAACTACCAGCTGTAAACTTACTTGAGAGTCCATAAGCCAATAGCCAATGAGCCGGTCACTTCTGGATCCTGCCTCTCTCTAGATGAGGCTATGAGTCAGAAGTTGAAATCTAGCAGACAGACAGCATTCATCACACTACATTAGCTCACCCTGAGATGCATTTGCCAGGACGTGCCACTAGGGGTCCCTACCAGCTGGTCCCTACTAGAGGGCAGACTATGCAGAATGAGGTGGAATAAACAGTATCCCCCCCAAAATAGTTCCTCACCTCATTAAGTATATCAGAGAGTACAACAGTTGCTTATTTGAATTAACACAGAGAAAGAAATTTAATAATGCAAGCAAATGGAATACAAATCAAAAAACAAATTAAAAACCTACTTCCTTCCCCCTCAGTTTTATTTTTTTCTCATTCTCTTTGTCCCCAACCTTGAGGAAAGTCACCCCAGACTTCCTGCCCTTCCCCAGAGAATGATCAAGTCTTAAATGCTTCCTGCTCAGAGCAGATCAAACTAGATGAGTAAACAGTCTTGTTTGATTTACCATTTTATCAATCAGAAAAAAAAGCCAGGAAATGTGTCTTTATATACCAGCTCCCTACCCTACACCCACCAGTCCCATAATGGAAAATTCCCCACGGGGTCTGGGTCCCTCAGCAGGGGACTCCCATGGCCTGCTGGCCTGGCTGGAAAGCCATCATCCCATGAAACCCAATGATACCACAGCTCTTCGTAAACACACTTGAAATTCCATTTCCTGAATCACAGTTGATGTTTCCCCACCCCCATCTTATTTTTTTTTTTTTTTAAGTTAAAGATAGTACTTAAAAATTCCACTGTAAATTCTAGATCACTTGAGATTTTGTTTTTTGGCCAGAGACGACACCAGTGCAAAACTGTCAGCCGCATAAATGGAGTAACCCCTACTGCCTAAAAATTTGGTTTGGTTTATAGTACACAGAACACAAGACTTGCTTTCTTATTGGAAAAAGCAACACCATATATAAACACTGATGCAAGGAAAATGAGTCTGTGGGCCACAGATAAGTCCAGCAAGTGCGTTAAGCTAATACGTCTATTTGTTGGCATAACACGTTTGTGAGCTCTCGGGAGCTCTGGGCACATGAATGCAAAGGGCCCAGGGCTGGGCTGGGAATGCAAAGACCCCGCTTCTACCTTGGACTTAGCCCTTTGTGACCTTGGGGCTCTCCTCACCCAGTCTGAGCTTTAGTTCTCTCATTTGGTGTAAAAAGCATAATTGCCCGTTGCACAGGATTGCAGTGGCAATGAAAGGAAACTACATGTGAATAGAGAGACAGCTTTTTTGGAAACTATAACACTCTTTAAGGTAGTAACAAGTTTACATTCAAGAAGAAACAAAACCCAGCATTTTAATTCTCCATCAGATGGCTTATTTGTATCTTCGTTTGACTTCTCCCACAGCAAATATATTTGTATCTTTGTTCGACTTCTCCGACATCAAATATGTTTTGTTTTGTTTTTTATATTCGCCTCTCGGACAAAGGAAAAAGCATATGTAGTTTTCCCTTGCCAGAATCAACACACACATCTCTGGCATGCTAGCTGCTTATAATCAAGGGAGCAAGCATGCTCAGCAGGCTGATGTGAAAATTGTGATACAGACAAAAGGTACTTAAAGCATTTATTGGCAAAGCAGGCACTGAATATCAACTGTGTAGACAGTCACAAGTGGACGTTTGAGTGCAGAGGTTAAAATTCCATCTGTGTGCATGTCTCATCGTGTCCCACTGGCTTTGCAAAATCATACTGCGAGATTAGTTATTATCGCTCCCTTTGTTTTACAGCTCAATGGGATATACCTAGTCAGAATTGTTGACATGCCCAAAATAAAGGCAAAAGTTTCAGAAGTGAGAATCAAAATATTTTTCAGATACAAAATTCAGTGCAATATATATTTTTATACATTCTAGTATTGCAACATATTATTATCAGTTAAACATGAGTAAACAACTTGTTTGTTAGCATAGTATGTATAGCTTGCCCCAGAGCAGAGGTTGGCAACCCCAGCCCTCACAGGTCAAGTCGGCCTACTGTCTGTTTTTGTCAATAAAGTTTTATTGGAACATTCAGTCATTTGTATATTAAGCTCAGTGGCTTTCTTGCCACAACTGCAGAGTTGAGTAGTTGACAGAGACTGTAAGAACCACAAAGACGAAAAGATTTACTCTCTGCCTTAACAGGAAGTCAGTTTGTCCAGCCCTAGATCTACACAATTACAGTTGTCCAGTGAATATCAGAAAAAAGCACTTAAGTACTTCTTTGCTCTCCAGCGCTGTGGAGAGGACTCTGCTGAGTATCTGTTGTATCTTGGGATCCTTGGTCAGGACACTTGTGGAATTCTAATTACGTGTAGACTTGCTCCCTTCCCTCCAGACTTGAGGACAGATGATGTGGGTTATGCTGTGTGCCCTCTCAGGGCCTAAAATGTGCTCATGGAGACAGACAAAGAACAGCTCTTTGGCATCTCTGCATCTGTATGGCAAGTGCTGCCAAGCAGGCGTTCCCAGATTACCCCTGAGGGGGAACAGGGCCTGCCTTGGAGGGTCTGGGAAGGTTTTCTGAAGGAAATAAATGCCTGAATTGGTTTTCGAAGGGTTCACAGGAGAGGGGGAGGTGGAGTCATGCAGTGAACAGCACATGGAGAGGCCTGGAAAGAGAGGTGGCCGACATGTTTCAGTTGGCTGAAGTGTAGCTCTCTGTCGTCTGCTGTTCCCGCTGTGTGTGGTAGAGAGTGCGGTGGTGAGGACAGGGCTGGTCTGGTCGCTGTGAGCGGGACTCAGAGAGGGTGGAGCCAGGTACAACTCTGAATGTTTGAGAATTGTTTATTCCAGGTCCTAGCCTCTTATCAGCAACTTTCCACAGATACAGAGGTACTGCCCTGCATTGAGATCTGAGGGGTACGCTGAAGAGGCCGTGTTTCATGCCAAACACAAACACACAGATGTCAGTAGAGATACACAGTGGTCTTTGGTTCTCAAATCTTTGACCTCAACTCAATGTGGGTCATCAAGAAATGTGAGATGACAAACTTAAGAAAGACATAATATCTTAAAACAAATTTCAGGGATGTCTGTCAGCTGATGCATGGCTGAATGAATGTGGTATAACCACACAGTGTTATTCAGGCATAAAAAGGAATGAAGTACTGATACAAAACTGCAGTGTGGATGAGTCCTGAAAACATTCTGCTGATTGCAAGCAACCAGACACGAAAGGTCACATATTGTTTATTGCATTTGAATGAAATATCCATAAGAGGTAAATCTTTTCAAAAAATCAGAACATGAATTGGTGGTTGCCAAGGCTGGGAGGAGGGGAATTGGAGCATTTCATGTGGGGTTTCCTTTTGAGGTGGGGAAGATGTGTTGGAGCTGGATAAAGGTGGTGGGTGCCAAGCATTGTGACAATATTAATGTCACTGAATTGTTCATTTTAAAAGAGTTCATTGTATGTGATACCAATTTTGCCTCAGCTGTTAAAAACGAGGGAAAAATGCTTAGGAGAGAAAAGGAAATGCAGTAACTTTCTTGATCATTAAGTCCATTACATAAGAATGTTTTACGTTTCTGATGCACAGGCAGCACCTGCTGAGCTGAGCCTGGGGCGTTTCCGCTGGGAACACCTGATGGGACACAGCTGATGGTCTCTCTGCTTGTCTCTTTGCAGAAGTGGAGAAAACCCGATGCCAGCGTGAGCGAGAGCACATCCTGGGTGCGGCAGGGGCGGTGGACTCACAGCGACCCCAAGTGCCCGGGCTGTTTGTCCCCGAGTGTGACGAACATGGGCAATACACACCCACCCAGTGTCACGGCAGCACTGGCTACTGCTGGTGTGTGGATCGTGATGGCCGAGAGGTGGAGGGCACCAGGACCAGACCTGGCATGAGGCCCCCCTGTAAGTGTGAGGGCAGCACTCTGCCTGGGCTTGTGCCTGAGAAAGGCCCTGGGGACCAGCATTTGTCACTGGGGGCTCTTGCAGCAAGGCATCTGGGAATTTCTGCCTGCCCTACATCCTTACCTGCTCCGCTGGCCGGCATCCCGTTTCCTCCTTCCATCTCTCCTCCACTGTACCCTTCTTCTCTTTCTCCCTGCTCCTTCAGCACACTCCACACCACCTCTCTCTACTCCCCACACCCTCCCTCTCCTCTTCTTTTTCTGTGCAAGTGACCAGTGTGACCTGCTGCAGGGAAGCTGCTGTGGGTAGCAGAGAAGATATGCATGCTCTGGGTCCCCCAGGGTCAATGCCCAGCAGGGGCAGCCTGACCTTGGAAGGTCTCTCAACTGCAACAAGACAGGGATGGAAACCAGCCAAAGCCTTTCTCCGGAACTTGCTTCCTGGGGCAGTGGGAACAGTTCTCCTCCTCGCACACTTGCCTGCCCCCTTCACCGTTGTGCCGAGGACCTTAGGCGCTAGTCCCTATTAAGTCCCGAGAGAAAACAGCCACAAAGGTTTCTGCAAGCTGGTCCCACGCTAGCCTGAGGCTGTGGGAAGGTGCCGTGATGGGACCTGGGAGTTGGGGTTTCCTGTTGGAACCCCAGGTGAGCTGTGTGTCTCTGGACAGAAAGATTTCTGCTTCAATCTCAGTGTCCTCAGCCTCAATGTGAGAGATGAGCAAAATAATCTCCTGGATGGCTCCCACTTTAAAGTTCTGCTTCTCTCACAAATAGAGAAAGTGGTCATTGTCACAAAGTGCCAAAATCAAATACAATCGGTCCTGACTCTACTCTGAATTTAACGAGTCATCATAGGTGGATACCTCATCAGCTCTTTCCCCAGAGCTGCTCCCAGGCTGCCATGTGATCACCCACAGACTTCACTAGTTCATCAGTCAATGTTAACTGGGCGTCAGGTGCTAGGGGCTCTCTGGCCCCTGAACCTTGAAAGACAGGTGTAGTTTCGGGGGAGAAGCTCTGAGCGAGTGGGTGGACTAGGGAACACAGAGGAAAGTGTCCCTGAATGGTGGCCTGGGAGGATAATCGGGGAAGTTTTCCAGAGCGACACCCAGTTTTTGGTCAGGGCTGCGGATAGCAGCTCACAGTGGAGTTGAGGAGGCCGGTGCTCTAGGCAGCAGAGCAGGTGAGGGAGGAAAGGCACTACACTGGGCCTGTGTCCTGCAGGAGGGGAGTGGAGGAGAGGGCTTCACGTTCTGCTGAGGGATCTGCAATTGATCTGGAGGGTGGCAGGCATCCTGGGAGGGTGTTGATACCACCAGCTTTCAGTTTTAGGCCTGTTACTGGATGGACAGTGGAAGCTGAGATGGAGGAGGTGGCAGGAAGGCAGGGGCGAGAACAGAAGTGAAGATTGTTGCAGGTGAGAAATGGTGAAGGTCTGACCTGCCAGGCTGGCAACGAGTTTGGAAAGGAGGGGTGGGTTCCAGAGATATTAGAGAAGTCATCCAGACTGGTTTATGTCATTGATGGGGTGACAAGAGAAAGAAGTGAACATGACCTTGGCAATGGCCTAGTCCAGCTCTCTCACTTTGAGAGCAGGAGATGCAGCCCAGGAAGGTCACAACTCAGCCAAGCAGACAGTGAGTGGCAGTGCCAGGTCCTGTGACCCCTTACCCTGCTGGGGCATTTTCTTGTCAGGAGACCAGGAAGCCATGCTGGTCATCAGGGTCAGCAGTTAGTGGGGGAGACCAAATCTGCAGGAGACTAGCCCCTGAGCATCATTTGTTCTTAAAAACCCAGAGGGGCACTGCATTCCTGCTTATGGGTCTGAGGCTGTCCCACCACCTTGAGACAGGTATTAAGGCAAAGTTCACTCAGATAAGTCTTCTCAATTGATAAAATGCTCATCACTTTCTGTTGGACTGTGGGCTCCCTGCGGCCAGGGCACCGGGTGCTTGTTGTTGAAGTTTTGATTTGCTGCTGTAGCTTGTGTCCAAGGCATGAAGAGTGAGGGTAAACCGTTTTTCTTTTCACTTGACCTTGGATGTTAAGCTTCTGTCCTATATTATCTTCTTCACACATGCCTCTTGTTTGAGTGCTTTCAGATATAAAGTGGACATTGTGTGGCTGTGCAGTTTGTGGTGTCACGAAGGTGACGTGACCCATTGCGTAAGTATGTATGTGCATCTGTGGATTCCTGCTGCACGCGGGTCTTGCTCACTGACATCTGCTGCCCCCTAGGTCTGAGTACAGTGGCCCCCCCGATTCATCATGGACCCCCAGTTCCTACTGCTGTGATCCCCCTGCCCCCCGGGACCCACTTACTCTTTGCCCAGACGGGGAAGATAGAGCACCTCCCCCTGGAGGGAAGCACCATGAAGAAGACAGAAGCCAAGACGTTGCTTCATGCCCCGGTGAGTGCTGCCTTTTTGTACTGGGGATGGCTTCTGCTTAGATGACCTGGAGGCACAGGCAGGGAGTCATTCAACCAGAAATTGACCCTTAGGCCTGGAGGCCTCTCATTCTGTGTGATTTGGGTGTCCCGCTCTAGATGGGACCCTGTTTTCCTGAGCTGCCATGCAGCTGGAGGAGGATGGAGCTAAACCAGGAAGGTTTTCAGAGACCACTCTGGTATCGGTCTCCTTGGGTGGGGCCTCTTGCTGGTTCAGTGCTCTGTCTTCAGCCATCTGGGTCTGATCTTGCCCTTCCTACTAAATCAGGAACTCACCTTTCAGCAGCTGCTTAATTCAGAGCTTCACATTTAACAAGAGGTAGTAATAAGGGTTGGCTTACAGCTCTTCAAACTTTCCAAGACAGGTTTTATGAGTTGGGAATTTTTGTCTGTTAGAGAGGTTGGATACTTCTGAAAGGCTGTTTTATTGCTCTCCTGACACCCTGCCAAGAAAGCAAACATGAGACATTGAGGGGGCATAAGAGGGTGCAGAACTTCCAGATGTGGGGTTCAGTCAGGTTGCCAGAGTCCTGAGGGGCCAGCAGGGTCCCATAAGGAGCTAAGGGAGAGCTGGGACTATCACTCTTAGAGATGAAAGTCCTTACCATCTTCAGAGCAGACTGCGGAGCCTGCTTAAGACTTCAGGTCAAAAGGCTGCTGTGCATTCTCAGCCAGCAGCACAGCGTCCAGTTTTCCTTCCCTTCTCCTGTCTCTGCTCCATTGTCTCTCCTGTCTCTGCTCCATCGTCGCTCCTGCTCTCCCTGTTTCCTCCTCCTGCATCGATCGCCACATCGCAGATGCCACACACTATCACACCTCTCTTTTTGAGCAGGGAGGAACACACCTTCATGAGTTGCAAAATAAAAAACTTTTTCAAAAGTCTCCTGCAAAAGCAGCTTGATTGGATTCCTCTTCTGCACAAAACCCTCTGATGGGTTCCTCCTTCACTCAGAATAAAAAATCCAATTCTTTCCAGGCTCCCAGCTCGCTCTCTCTCTCTCTCTCTCTCTCTCTCTCTCTCTCTCTCTCTCTCTCTCTCTCTCTCTCTCTCTCTCTCTCTCTCTCTCTCTGTTCCCTACCACACTCTTTCCCTTAAATGCTGGCGTCAGCCTTGTGGCTGGTCTTCAACAAACCAAACACCTACCTACCTCAGGGCCTTTGCATTTGCTGTCACCCTGCCTGGCATTCTCTCCCTCCCAGACATATGCATGGCTCATTGGCTCATCTCATTCCAATTTCTGCCAACATCACTGCTCAGAGAGGCCTGTCCTGGCTGCTTATCTATTTACAACCTCTGCTGCTCTCTGCCTGCTTTGTCTTCTGCTATAGCACTCAGCACTGCTTGATACTTTATGCACCAAACCTGTACCTGATATATATCATTCAACTGAGAATGCACCAAATGCACCAGAAGAGTAGAAACTGTCTAGTTCATGGAGACATGTTTCCCAGTGGTGCTTCTAGACCCAAAATAGTGCTTGGCACTCAAACAAAATTTGCTGAATGAATTCATAAGTGATATTTGTATTTTTTGGCCTCTCTGAAACATAAATCCCTCAAGGGGTAATTATCATTCTTTCTTTGTAGCCCCCAGGACACATTATTAGCTGGTGAAAATGGGTTGAATTCCCTATGAAAGTCATTTTCCCCCAAGAGGCTATCAAGTGAAGTTATAAAAAGCACAAAGATGAGGGAATAGGTGGAGGAGAGGGTACTGAAAACAGGATCGTCACTGTGTCCTATTTATTTATGTATTCATACTATTTTAACTATTTGTAAGTATACAGTTTAGTGGCATTGAGTGTAGTTTCTCATTTTTTAATTGTAGTAACTTATTCTGTGCATTTGAATAAAGTCATATGTATAGGCTCCCCATTTCTCAGATATATGTCAACACACCCTGCCCTCCACCAAGTCACCAAGTGTTCTTCCCCAGTGTCCAGTGGGCTCCGCCACCACTTGTCCCCACCCCCATCCCATTCCCCACTGGTGACCTCAGTTCTGTTGCAAGTGTCCAAGGGTTGGCTTTGTTTTGTCTATTCATATTCCACCTGTGAGTGAGGTCATCTGGTATCTGTCTTCTTTTGACTTTCACTTAACATAACCTCTCTAGATCCATCCATGTTGATTCAAATGACAGAATTTAATCTCTTCTAAGGGCCGTATAGTATTCCATTGTGTATATGTACCACTTCTTCTTGATCCATTCATCTGACGTTGGGCACTTAGGTAGTTTCCAGTTCTTTGCTATTGTGAATAGGGCTGCAATAAACATGGGGGTGCATAAGTCTCTGAGGATGAGTGATTTTGTATCTTTTGGGCAAATACCCAGAAGTGGGATGGTGGGATCATATGGGATTTCCATCTTCACATCCTCACCAACATTGGTGAAGATATAGCCAGTCTCTCAGGTTTAAGGTGATATCTCATTGTTGTTTTGATTTGCATTTCCCTGATAGCCAGTGAGAAGGAATGTCTTTTCATGTGCCCATTGGTCATCTGTATATCCTCTTCAATAAAATGTCTCTCCAGTTCTTCCCATTTTTTGATTGGATTGCCTGTTTTTTCATTATTGGGTTTTGTGTGTTTTTCATATTTTTTGGATATTAAGCCCTTGTCAGAAATATGGAGTGCAAATATTTTCTCCCAGTTAGCGGATTGTCTTTTTTGGGGGTGATATTTTCTTTCACTTTAAAGATACTCTTTAGTTTGATGTAGTCCCAGTTGTTTATTTTTCTTTTTGTTTCCTTTGGTGATTGAATTGAGTCACCAGAGACCTCTCTATGGAATGTCTTTCCTATGTTGTCTTCCAATTTTATGATTTCCGATCTTATGTCCAAGTCTCTAGTCTATTTTGAGTTAATTTTTGTGAATGGTGCTAGTGATCTAGCTTCATTCTTTTACTTGTGACTGTCCAGTTTTTGCAACACCACTTATTGAAGAGATTTTATTTCTCCATCGTATGTTTTTGGCTCCTTTGTCAGAGATTAACTGACTTCATGTGTGTGAGTCAGTTTCTAGTGATTCAGGTCTAGTCCACTGATCTGTACCTCTTTTATTATTCAGTTTGATACCATTTTGATTACTTTCACTTTATATAGTTCAAAGTCTGGGAGTGTAATTGCTCCAGATTCCTTTGTCTCATAATTGCTTTGGCTATTCGGGGTCTTTTGTTGTTCCATATAAATTTTAAGATATTTTGTTCTATTGCCTTAAAATAAGCCTGTGGATGTTTAATGGGGATTGCATTAAATCTGTATATTGCTTTCTGTAAGATGACTATTTTAACAATGTTGATTTTTCCCAACACAAGCAGATGTGTTTCCATCTCTTTGTGTCCCCCTCTATTTATTTTAAGGATTTGTAGTTTTCATTGTACAGGTCTTTCACCTTCTTTATTAAGTGTATTCCAAGATATTTGATTATTTTTCACTTTAAATGGTGTGATTTTTGTGATTTCATTTTCTCCTAATGTGTTGTATGTGTATAAAAATGCAATGGATTTTTGTGCATTTATTTTGTATCCTGCCACTTTACAGTATTCATTGATATGTTCCAGAAGTTTTTGGACAGAATTTTTAGGGTTTTCAATATATGTAATCATGTCATCTGCAAATAATAGTTTTATTTCTTCCTTTCCAATTTGGATTCCTTTTGTTTCTTTTTCTTGTCTAATTACTCTGGCTAAGACCTCCAGTATGATGTCAAATAGCAGTGGTGAGAGTGGACAGCTTTGCCTTGTTCCTGACCTTAGAGGAAATACTTTCTATTTTTTTTGCCATTGATTTTGATGCTGCTTGTGGGTTTGTTGTACCTGGCCTTTATTATGTTGAGGTATGTATCTTCTATCCCCGTCTTATGTAGGGTTTTCTTTTTTTTTTTTTTTTTTTTAATCGTAAATGGGTGTTGGACCTTATCAAAACTTTATGTGAGTCTATTGATATGATCATGTGATTTTTCTCCTTGCTATTGTTGACGAGGTGTATTACATTAGTAGATTTACTTATGTTGAACCATCCCTGCATCCCTGGAAGAAATCCCACTTGATTATGATGGATGATCTTTTGATGCATTGTTTGACTCAGTTTGCTGTATTTTGATGAAATTTTTTTCATCTATGTTCACTAGAGATATTGGCCTGCAATTTTCTTTCTTGGTGATGTTTCTATCAGCTTTTATAATCAGTGTGGTGTTAGCTTTGGAAAAAGTGCTTGGAAGTGTTCCCTGTTCTTCAGTAGTTTGAAAGAGTTTGAGAAGAATAGGTATTAATTCTTCACTGAAGGTTTGGTAAAACTCATTCAGAAAGTCATCTGGCCTTGGGCTTTTTTTTTAGGAAGACTTTTGATTATCTGTTTAATTCCTTGCTTGTGTTATTCTGTTCAGGTGTTCTCATTCCAGGTTCGGTCTTGGAAGACTGGACTTTTCTAAAATAATCTGTCCATGTCCTCAAGGTTGCACACTTTTTTGGCACAGAATTGTTCATAGGAGTCTCTTATGATGTTTTATATTTCTGTGGTATCTGTTATAACTTCTTCCCTTTCATTTCTGATTTTAGTTTAAAGTGTTTTCTCTCTTTTTCACTTTTTGAGTCTAGTCAGTGGTGGCAATTTAAAAAAATTTCTTCAAAGAACCAACTTTTGGTTTCATTGATCTTCTGGATTATATTTTTTGTTTGTTATTTGGCTTATTTCTGCTTGAATTTTTATTATTTCTTCTCTTCTGTTTTAGGCTTTAATTGTTCTTTTTTCTCTATCCCTTTAAATGGAGGGTTAGATTGTTTACTTGGTATTTTTCTTGTTTCTTGAAGTGGGTCAGGATTGCAATGAATTTCCCTCCAAGTACTGCTTTTGCTGCATCCCATGGCTTCTGGTAGCGTGTGTCTTCATTCTCATTTGTGTCTTAAGTATTTTTTAAGTTTCTCTTTGATTTCTTCTTTTGCCCAAGAGTCATTCAGAAGCATTTTGTTTAGTCTCCAATTAATTTGGGGTCTTCCAGCTTTCTTATTTGTGTTTGATTTCTATTTTTAAGCCATTGTGGTCAGAGAAGATGCTTGGTGTGATTTCAATCCTTGTAAATTTATTGGGACATGTTTTGTGTCCCAACATATAATGTGTCTTAGAGAATGTTCCATGCACACTTAGAAGAACATGAAATTTGTAGTCATTTGGTAGACGTGTTTGCTATATATCTATTAGACCTAGATGTTCCAAATGGTTATTTAAAGCTGCTGTTTCACTGTTAATTTTCTGCCTGGCTGATCTGTCCATTGTTGTAAGTGGGGTGTTGAAGTCTCCCACTATTATTGTGTTGCTGTCAATGTCTCTCTTCAGATCTAATAATATTTGCTTAGTATATTTTGATGCTCCTTCATTTGGTACATTTATGTTAATAAGCACTGTGTCTTGTTGGATTGACCCCTGTATCATTGTGTAATGTCCATCTTTAACTTTTGTTATGCTTTTTAGTTGGAAGTCTGTTTTATCTGATGTTCCTGCCTGGTTTTTTTGGTTGCCATTTGACTATAGGATTGTCTTCCAGTCATTGGCTTTGAGCTAGGTTTATCATTTGAAAGTTGGTGAGTTTCCTGAATGCAGCAGAAGGTGGGCTAATGCTTTTTAATCCATTCAACCACTCTGTGTTGTTTGTTGGGTGAGTTCAATCCATTAACATTTAGGGTGGTTATTGATATGAAGCAGTTTATTGTCATTTTGTAATTTGTTACAGATAGTGCCTTTGTTTTTCTCTTTCTCTTCTTATGTGGGTTGGAGTAATTATGTTTTGATTGGTTTCTCTTTTTGTTTTCTTTTTTGCTTTTCCCCAGATGTGTTTTGAGGTTACCCTGAGGTTAGTATTAAGAATTCTATGTTTATTTCTATTTTTATTTGAAAGCAGATTAGTCTTGTACTCATTCTAACCATCCACATTTTTATTCTTCTCTTACCCACTTTTTATATTCTGCTGACTTACTGTTTTAAATTGAGGTTAATTTATACTTATAGAGCTTCCTTTAGTGTTTTTTGTAGAGCTAATTTTGTGGTGAGGAATTCCTTTAACTGTTGCTTTTCGGAAAAGCTTTTATTCATACCTTCAAATCTAAATGATAATTTCTGGGGTATGTATCCTAGGTTGAAAATCTTTTTCTTTTAGCACTTGGAATATATCATGCCATGCCTTTCCAGAATGTAGTTTTAGTTGAAAAATCTGCTGACAATCATATGAGGACTCCTATGTATGTGACTTGTTTTTTCTAATTGCTTTTAAGATTCTTTATTTATCTTGTATTTTTGACATTTTGATGACAACATATCTAAGGGTAGATCTTTCTGGGTTTCTTTTGTTTTGAACTCTTTTTGCTTCCTGTTTTAGACATTTGCTTCATTCCTCGTTAGGGAAGTTCGCGGCTATTATTTCTTCAAATACAATTTCTGCCTTCGTGTCTCTCTTTTCTCCTTCTGGGAGTCCTATGATGTGAATATAGTTCTTTTTGATGTCATCCCATAGATCATAAATGCTTTCTTCATTTCTTTTCATTTTTCTAGTCTCTTCACTGGTTGGCTTGAGTGCATTCCTCTGCCCTATCTTCTAGCTCACTGATTCTATTGTAGGCTTCATACATCCTATTCTTAAGTCTCTTAAGTCCCTCTATTGAGTTGTTTAGTCAGCTATCGTCTTCATTTCTTCTTTCATTTTTGTTGTTCTCATTTTTTTCCCTCTATTGTTTTAAATTTCATGAGTATGTTTATCTCTGTTGTCTACATTCATCCTTAGGTAGTTTGCATGGGTCTCTTGTATTCAGATATTTCCTTAGGTTTTAAATGGATCCATCGTTTCACGTATATTTCTCGGTGTCTTTGCTCTGTTTGGTATTCTGTTCATGTTTCTTTGAGTTAGGTTTTCCTGCTGTGATGGCCTTGTGTGGGGTATCAACTTGCACTGAGTAAGCCTGGATCTTGGTTGGAACACTGGAATTTCTTAAGTTTTGTGGTGTCACCACTGGCTGGATTTGTTGAAATTCTTAGGTGGACCCTGCGTTGTGCCCCGAGAGTTCAACCTATTCTTTTGGAGTTTGTGTGGGGGACGCAGAACTTCCCCACAGTGTCTCAGGTCTAAACAGTATCTCAGGTCTAAACAGTAATGACCACCTTGTCACTGGCCCACCATCAGCAATTGGGCTGCAATTCTGTATCCAACCACAGAGTGGCGCTGTTCGCCGGCTGCTTTTGGATCAACTCATGGGAGGTCAGGTTCTTCCCAAGGTTTTTAACCCCTTCCCACTTTTCCCCCCAAACCTGGGCATCGGGAATCCACCATGCAGTTCTGAACCTCGAATCCTTCACCTACCCTTGTGATGATTGCTGCCGCTGTCTGTAGCCTCCGGGCTTGTTCTCCCACTGTGTGTGTGTCTGCAAAATAGGTGATTTCTAGTTTTCTGTAGGGAAGACATCCGACATGCTCCTGCCAGGTTGCCATCTTGACTTCTATCTCCCAATGCAGAATCTTGCACTTTAAAAAATGTATCCTTAAATTCTTTTTGATGCTACAGTAAACATTATTTTAAATTTTTCCTTTTTGCTAGTACATAGAAATACAATTTTGTATTGGTCATGTATCCTACAACCTTACTAGATTCAATTATTAGTTTTATAGATTCCCCAGGATTTTCTACATAAATAATCATATTTTCTTTGATTAGAGTGGTTTTAGCTCTTCCGTTCCAATATTGATGTCTTTCATTTCCTTATGATCTTCAAATCATAGATTTCCTAGATAATCCAAATCTTCAGAGATTTCTTAAACAATATGGAAAATTTATTAGCCATAAGAGGAAAATATAATAATACAAGTAAAAGCTTTGCTCTTCAAAATTATTAAGAAAATGAAAAAGCAATCTATATCTATGAGTAAACAGACATATACATACACATTTATGTATATGACAAAAGATTTTTATTTGAAATATGAAGATCTCATAACTCAATAATAGTATTTTAAATGAGCAAAAGGTTTGAAGATACATTATTTTTAAAAGGTCTCGAGTTCCTGTAAGCACAAAATATTCCTACCATATTGGTCACTGAAATGCTGGTGGATATGCTCCCTCATGATGGGTCTTTACTTCTAGGACAAAGTCATCATTGGACTGGCCTTCGACTGTGTGGACAAAATGGTTTACTGGACTGACATCAGTGAGCCTTCCATTGGGAGAGCCAGTCTGGACGGCGGAGAGCCAACCACCATCATTCGACAAGGTGGGCAAGTCAATGTGATTCTTCCTTTTTGATCTTGTGTCTAGCAGCCCGAGTGGTTCTTGGGAGGGGGCAGTGGGGTGAAGTGTATAGTTGCTTCCAGAGAGGTGATTTCAGAAGCGGTAAGTCCTGAGCCTCAAATGCCACTCTTTCATGCCTTCTCCAATGACTCCTCCAAGGACTCTTCATCAAGTCATGAACACCTTAGCTGCGACTGCTGCTAGCCCAAGAATAATCCAGTTAAAACTAGATGCATGCCCACGTCTTTCTCTGACAACTTCTGTGGCCAGTTTTAATGAAAAATAAAAGCAAACTCGCTATCCAGTTTATGTATATATATATATATATATATATATATATATATATATATATATATATATATATATATATTTCTCCTACTGATCCTAGAATTGATTCTCAGAGCATCTCCAGTAGGTTTTCCCAAAGGCAACAGGCAGATGAACTGTAAATTTGGGAGGGTCACAACCATTTGCCAAATCTTATCTCTAATAGTTGAATCTATTCCCCAGATAGTTTTTAAGTTCAAGGGTTGTCACTTCAACCTGTAGCATCTTGGGGACAGGGTGGGGGGATCTCCTTTATCTCATCCCTGTTGGGTAAGGAGTAAGAAGTACAGCAAATCAGGCTGACCTTTTACAGATGTTTCTCAGGGTTTTTTTTTGTTGTTGTTGCGTTACTGACAGTAAAGTGGTTGATGCTGGGGCAAGGCCTGCCCCTCAGCATTTGACCTCACTTCCTTATTGCTAAGTCAGTGAGTCATCAGCTGACTTGGGAATATTTTCACTCAAAAGATGTTTTCATGCTGATGATATTTGTTGTGTAAAATCATTCTCGCTTCCTTTGCAAAATATTAAAATCAAATACACAGCTTTAAAATAGATCAGCCTCCTTGGGCATTTCTTTTTAGTTGGAGCCGAATGTAGCTTTTCCAATTTCTAACTTAGCATTTCCCTAACAATTGATATTTGAGACCTCTGCCTGTGGAACAGCCTCTGGGGTGTTTTTTTTTTGTTTGTTTTGTTTTGTTTTTTTCTCTTTCTTCTTTCCTTCACAAGAGTTGATGCAACAGGAATTAAACTGAGGTTTGTAAGTCTCAGTAAGTCTGACTTTGGACATAGACCCCCCACCCCAATCCTTTTCTAGAAGCAGATATGGTATTGAAATAATGTCTGCTACCTTCATGCTTTGGTTTAATGAATGAAACATCAAAAATTCCTTTTTGCATCTTATCTTTCTTTGTTAAAAATGTTGTTTCTATTATCTGTGATCTGAATTCCAAACCCAGTGGAAGAGGGAGAAGGTCATTGTTAGCTATTCCCCATTGTTTTTGGTTCTGGTAACGTTCAGAGCAGCTCTAAACACAGTAAGTAAAAGTCCAGGCAAAAGCCCATGATAAAAACACAGAATAAAACAAAGCTAAAATGTGGTCCTTGTAGATAAAACAATCACTAGGAATATATATATATATACATGTATTATATATATATATATATTTAATTGAAAAAGAAAGTATAACCTTCCACTTAAATCATCATGTATGATGATACATCCATTATATGGGTGAAAGTGAGTATCTTTTCTTTTTTTCCCCCTCTTATTTCATACAGTTTGAATCCTGGGCTTCTCTTTATTTCCTTGAGGTTTTCCCAGATCTTTCCTTTGGCCCTGGAAGTACTTTGGCCCGTTAAGAAGTACTTCCCAAGCACCCTGGTGGAGAAGCCGTTTGGTCAGCCTCTTTCTGCTGGCTCAGTCCACATACATCCCAAGGACCCGGGTTCACATACTGGGGCCTAGGGAGCCACCAAGATGAACAACTAACTACAATAAATAAAGTGCTTCTTCCTCCTCTTCCTGCCTGCCCGCCTACTCGCCTTCTTTCCTGCCTGCACCTTTCCTTATGTGGGGTGGGGGGAGGAAGTGCTTTCCTGTCTGGGGGAGGGGGCTTCACTGTCAATGTGTTTGAAGTTGGGACAGGTTGTTTTCGTTCTCTCTCTCTCTCTCTCTCTCTCTCTCTCTCTCTCTCTCTCTCTCTCTCTCTCTCTTCTCTTCTTT
>RJWH01004314.1:45193-112453 GCA_004363575.1 Solenodon paradoxus | reverse complement strand
GAGAGAGAGAGAGAGAGAGAGAGAGAGAGAGAGAGAGAGAGAGAGAGAGAGAGAGAGAGAGAGAGAGAGAGAGAACTTGTGATTAAGAGTAAAGAATAAGGATCGAGTCTCAAATCTCATTCAGATGTCATTGTTAATGCCATGATATCTCCTCCTCTTCCTTCTGGACTGTTCTATTCTCTCTAAGAGAAAATGATTGATTAGACTAATTTCATTCCATTACTAATTTAGCCTACATACATTTATATTGCACTGTCTTTTGGTCAGTTCTTAGACTGTATGTCAGTCTGGAGATAATCTGGAGATAAAAGAGACATAGTCCCTGCTTCTAAGAAGTGGACAGTGCCGTGGAAGGGTCAGTCATTGCTCTGGTACCTCTGGTGTGTAAGAAATCACTCCAACATCTAAAACAAAAATATATTCTAATTTCTTTGATTCTCTGTGCTAAATCTGGATCCAGCTGGGTGGGTCTTCTACTGACAGCTCTGTGTCTCTCATCAGCTTATAACAGGATGGTATCCGGCATTGGCGTCTGCTGGGAACTTGCCCAGGTGGGACCAGGAGATGGTTTCTGTTTTGATATCTTACTGGTCTCTCTCCGGGAGGCCTCTCTCTCCACAAAACATCTCATCCTGGAGAGCCTCTTGTTAGGGCCATTTTCCTCAGCAGAGTAATTAGACTTCTGAAATGGTTGCTGACTTCCAAGGACACAAAAGGAAAATCGACCAGGGTTGTTCTGGTACATTTTGTTGCTTAAAACAATTCATGGAGATGATCCACATTCAGTGCGGATGGTTTATACAAGGGCTCGAATGCGGGAAGGTGTGGTTCATTAGGAGTCATTTTCAGAGACAAGTCACCATAAATGTGTACACAGATTGCCTGTTATGACCATTTGTGTAGCTATCATGTGCCAGCCTCTCCAGCAGACACATTATCTACACGGGGTCACCTTTGTAACATCCCTCCCAGGCGGGTGCTACCAATCCGACTTTACATGTAAGGACACCAGGGCTCTGTAACCAGGCCCTGGCCCCCTGGTCTAAACTAGATCTGAATATAGACCCTCTGAATGGTGATGCCCTCTTCAGTCCAGAATGCTGCTTCATGACTGATGTTATTAAAGACCCTTAGACCCCAGAGCACTGCACCTAACCCAGTGGAATGATGACTTGGTGTACTTCATGGTGATTTGTGACTTCTGCAGTTCTTCCCAATCCTCTTATTTCCTGTAGGTCACTTATAGTCTAGTGAAAATGAGGCTCCATTGGGTGTTAACATTATAAAAGATGAGCGAAATCACTTTGATGCCTTGAGAGTCAAGCTTTTGTGACAGGCCAAGATCTCAGAGGCTGTCTCCATTTCCGAATCCATCTCTGGAAACCATTCTGGGACTCGCCATGGACGGCGTGCTGTGCTGACTTCCATGCTTCCGAAGTGGGAGCACGAAACACTGGCCCTCACTTGGTCTAGGGAGTGTGCTGGGAGGCTCGCGACGTGGCGTTTAGCGGTCTTTAAATGATGGCCTCCCACGGCCGTGAAACATATGCCAAGTCAGGGCAAAACTGAAAAAGCAGTGAAGCTTTAGATTTTGTCAAGGACAGCGTGTCCAGGGCCTTAGGTGAGAGAATGTATGCTTTTATCCAGATCATAGCTATTCAGTTACCAAAACGTCAGCGTGGTGGGGCCGGCTGTCCCAGGCAACGTTAAAGTTAAGTGACGCGGTGCTCTCAGTGTGAACGTTCACCTCCTAAGGGCACATATCAGACTCTACACACTTTGAATAAGTCTTTGGGAGCCAGACTGGAATATACGTTGATAAAAAGTAGCAGTTACTGGTGACATTTGACCACTGATGTCACATTCTTATAAATTTTTGGCAGGGATGACATTTGGAGAGATGGACAGCAGAGAACCTTCCTTCAGTTCCTACTAAAGGCGACTTTAGTTTGAGTTTATAAACACTGAACCTCCCTTTCAGGTGTCCAGTTATGGGATTAGTATTAGACTCTACAGGTTTCTGGGGACTCAGTTTACCGAATTGTAACTAATGAGATTAGACAAGAAGACATTTCAAAGGCCCAATCTGTTTGTTCAATGCTCTCTTTAAGTGTTGTTTATTGTAAAAAGTCTACATTTATCAGTTCACAATCATTTTATGTGTATATAGCATGATAATGATTTTGTGTTACAGTTCCCTCACAGATGGAAAGACCAGGTGCTTCTATAGAAGAAAAATTCCAAGAATAGTTGACAGATGGACATTCTCACAGGTATCCTCGTTCATCTAAATTGACTTATTTTAGCATTCAGGATTCTGTTCTTTTTCTAATCAATGTCATATACCAATTCTGTAAAGGCTGTGAACTCAATTTATATTGTAATTCTGCCACTTTAGGATTACAGTCTGGCCTGACTTTCATTTATATCCCATTTAGGATATAAGAATTGGAGATTCTTTTAGGGCTGACAGACGTTTTCTGGTTTTCAGACTGTGTCTATAGTTAAATATTTAGTTAGATGTTGTTCTTGTTACATAAAGTTTCTGGTGGGTCAAAAACAGTACCTCTTCATCTATCAAAGTTCTCAAGATCGTTATTTCCAACACCACCAGTAACTTCTGAAGCCAGGCTTCAAAACACCCCAGGTATTTCTGTTTTCATCACTGTCTCTGCAAAAGAAAAAGTCCAGGTTAGCCTGTTGGAGGATAAGAGATAACCTGGTAGAGAAAAGTTGTATCAGCTGAGGTCTCTCTAAACCAGAGCCTTTAGTCAACCTGGCAGTTAGCCACGGGCTCATGACTGAACCAAGAAAAACATCATCTCACTCTCGCAGACAATTCATAGACTGGTGGCCACTCGTGACTTTAAGTCATGAAGATTTAGAGCGACTTGTGACACAGCAGTACTAACTGATACATCCTCTTCAAAGAGTGTAACATTTATCAGAGAAGACAGACACACACAGAATGAAAATGAATGACACGACATCACTGAAAAGTACAACACGTCACATCCAAACTGTTCTCAAGGAAGAAATCAATCCTGTGACCTGAGTTTTCAGAGTCTTCCAGCAAGAGATCAAATTTGAGGCAGGCCTTGAAAAATCAGCAATTTTCCAGTTGACCCTGATATGGCAAAATATTTAGAAAACTGGTAAATACAAAGAAGTCTGGTGTATTGAGTGAAAAATCTAAAGACATCATCTCTGTCCTCTCTTCCACCAGGTAAGGAGTCTTTGTATGGAAACTAAGAGTAACTGAGTCTTGTCAGAGTAATTAAACATTAGCACACAGTCTTATATTTGAAAACAAGTTGCTATAAATAATTTTCTAAGTAGAACAATAATCTACAGTTATTGAAGAAATTTTGGAAATGGTAGAGATCAAAATTTTCTCATCTCATCTAGAATCCTACCAGCAGACATGTTCGCTGTCATTGTTTTAGTATATTTCTTTCCAGTCTTTTATACATATCTTCACACAATTACTAGCAAATGGTAGATACATTTTTTGATATTCTTTCTACTTTCTATTTTGAGAAGTATTTCTTTACTCATCAAATTGTCTCAGAATTGCAAATGTTATTGGCTTTATCTGTTTTCTCATCTGAATATACCATTATTGACATGATTTTTCCATTTTTTTTGTCGAACACTTAGATTTTTTTCCTATTTTATTCGACTGTCAGTAGCTTGAGGATAGCCAGTTATCTGTATAAAAACACATTAAGATTTTTCCTTAAACTAGCTTGCTGGAGGTAGAACAAATTTTATACACTTTTCAAAGGGTCTTGGTATCTATTGCTAAATTTCTTCTTTTCCCAGAAAAGATGGTTTAGCTTTTTCTCCCTCCTAAGTGAATGATAATGTTCATTACATCACACATTTCCTGCAGTGAACGCTGTCATTTTTTTTTTTTTTTTTGCTATCTTAATAAATACAACACACTGGTAACCCAACGTTGCTTTAATTAGCTTTCCCTCAAGTTTGAGAAAGAGTGAGCATTTTCCTACACCTATTGCTCTTTGTTCTCCCTTATTGTGAACTCACGGCTCACGGTCTAGAGAATTGGTACTGACATCAAAGTCCTTTTGTGGTTGACCAGCTGCTCCTGGTCTCCCAGGGGATGTGGGCTGTGTGGCAGGAAAACTGTCATCTCCTATCAAAATGCCTGTAGGACGGGCTGCCTCTCGCGGCCAGAGCTACAGCTGTGACCTGGGTGGCGTCGCCATCGCTCTGCTGCACATAGCCCTTCTCGAAGGGCAGATATGGACCCCCCCCAACCTGCGGCTCCCTTTTATCCCGTCACCTCCAGGCCCCTGCACTATGGCATGTGCCCAGAGGGTGGTTTACTCCAAATGACAGAAGTGTTTGAGAGCTTTCCATTTCCCGGTGGTCCCAGGACCTGCTGTGGCCCAGAGGGCAGTGGACACCAGAAGGCTGCATTGCTTGGGTGGTTTCAGGGCTGCTGGCTCGTGAGCTTGGCCTGTGCTCCCTCCTTTCATCTCCGGCTCCCTGGTGTGAGTGCTGAGGGCTCTGCTGGGAGCTTTTGAGCCTCATTTCCCCTCTGGAAGACCAGGCTGTTCCGCAGCAAGCCACCTGTTATGTCAAAAGAAGGCCCAGCTTGGGTGTCGTTTCTGGAGGCATGAGCGGCATATCTATTGGTGGATAGAAAGCCTGTCAGGTGAGGGAGAAGACACCTGGGGAGCAGCCTGTTGTCCAACCACCCCAGGCCACTCAGCACAGCAGGTGCCACTCCAGGGCGCTAACCACCCCTTGACTCAGATGCTCAGCTGTTCAGTTGGAACTTTGCACGCGAATGGGTCGCTCCAGATGAATTCTGTCTCTTGAGTAGTTGCTCAGTAAATAGTTGCTGAGTCACAGGGAAGTCATCATTTGGATTCTGAGGAAAAGGAGACCATATAAAATCTGTGTGATTAGGTTATGTTCCAACAACGTTCTCAGAAGCATCTAGTGACAGGTGGCTTTGGTCCCCTGGTTGCGGCAGACTCTGCTCGATGCCCCGTCTTGTATGGGGCCTGTGTATCTCAGCCAGGAGTCGGCTGCTCAAGAAGCTGCAATAAAGGAGAAGGAAACCCAGATCCACCAAAGCTGGCCCAACTCTCAGCGCCAAGACTTTTCCATGGTGTCATACAGCGCTGTGGGTGCAGTGCTGCCTCCTGGAAAGAGAAGGTCCTCGCTGCCGGTACCGGAGACCCCGCCTTCTTTAGGAATAGTGTGTTTGCCGGTCTCACTGGTTAAGTTGAGGTTATGCTGCGATAAGGTGGCCCTCTCTTCCCTAAGTGGCAGGTGTCTTCATCAGAAGGATTTGGACGCAGGGACACACAGAGGAGATGACCATTTGAAGACGGAGGCAGAGGCTAGAGCGATGGCGCCACAAACCACAGCGTCTGAACTAGGGCTCCCTACCTCTGGCCCTGGCAGCGAGCCTGCCCGCGGACTCCTGGCTTTCCAACTTGCCTTCAGACTGGGAGACGGCCGTTTCCCTTGTGTGAAGGACCCCAGCAGGCGCTGGTTCAGCTGTCGAGGAAGCGAGGACAGGCGGCGAGTGCAGCCCAGGTCAGCGCAGATGAGCGTGCGCACCTCCCCCAGCGCTGACCCAGTTTCGGAGAAATCATCCATCACCCTCGGGCATGTCTCCAGCCTGCGCTTGTCTGCAGCTACCCTGGAGTTGCATCTTATTTCCCTTGTGTGGGTCAGACGGAGAGCTGGTTTCTAGGCCAGCGATTTATTTTTATCATCCGGCGGCGTGCGTGGGCGCCCGGGATTGTCCCCGCTGTTCTGGTTTTGTGGAGGCCACTGGTGGCGGCGGCGGGGGATGTTCTTGGGCGACGTGAAGGCACACAGGTGCTTCTCGCCTTGGCCTTTTTGGGCAGAAACACAAGTCATCCTTCCACGGTGGGCGTTTTGGACAGGGGGCTGAGCCAGTGTGCCACCAGAGACGGTATCCTCAGAGGGAAAGGCCCTGGAATCCAGCACTCCGGCTGCCGCGTCCTCTTCTGTCATTGTCCCTGGGATCCTGGACAAGTCACACCTCCTCGCTGAATCCCAGGTCCTCCTTGTGTCCTGGCAATGCTCGGATGTCCAGGTCCCAATGGAGAGGCCCCTCTGATGGTTCCAGGCAGGACAGCGACTCGCGACACCCACACAGAGGGTCAGGAGAAGTGGAGGCTCTGGACTCAGGCAGGAATGCGTCTGAGGACGACGATAATCAGACAGAAACCAGGTAGTGACTTCTCAGTGAAAGCCCTTCTGAGTGGGGTGCGCTCAGGATGAGAAGCCCCTCCTGGGTTCTGATGTGAATGCAATCCAGCGGGGCAGCCTAGTCTCTCCCAGCCTGCTTTTCCAAGCCTGGAAAATAGAGGCAGCGCTGAGGAGCCAGCAGGACTCTGCTGGGCACTGACAGGAAAACCCGCAGCCCTGAGGCTGTCAGCGGGGCTTCCTCCCTGCTTTCCTGCCTTGGCTTCCCCCTTCCCCCAGCAGCCGGGCCTCTAATGGCTTTGGCCTCTCTGCAGTCCATTTCCGGGAGGGTGTGAATTATTTAGGGGATGAGCACATTTGCCAGCAGGCGGAGGGCGCCCCAGCGCAGGCCCTCAGGAGGAGACGGGAAGAGGGCACAGGGCCAGTCCCTGCTCCCTGCTCCCTGGAGGCCGTCTGCAGCCGGTGACCCCCTGGACCGAGATGGTGGGGACCTCAGGCTGCCCCTGGGACTGCCCCCTCCTTCCTTCCCCAGCCTGTTCTGAGCCAGAGGCCCTCCCTGAGAAGGAAGCCTGGCCTTTTAATGGCCATGAATAATCGATGGGCTCTTAGAGCAGGGCTCTGGTGAGAAAGCCTCCTCCCCATTAGTGACCCCGCTCTCACCCCACCACGCCCTCTCCACATGCCTGCCCTGCATGCAGGGCTCCCTCCCAGCCGCCAGGGTCTGAGTGCAGGCCGAGGCTGGCCTGGCACCCAGGGCAGTGACCCAGCCAGGAAGTGTGTGCAAATGTCCTGTGCGATTGCTCTTGACCTTGGGGCGGGCGGGGCGGGGGGGACGCATGTGATGGGATGGATTCTTTGAGTGTGCGGGAAGCTGCTCCCCCACCCCCGAGAGTTGAACACCCACCAACACAGACACTTGGCAAGCTATCTTGGTGGTCCCAGGGGTCTTCTAACCTCCTGGCTAAGTGGCTTTTGTACTGGGGGCGCCCAGCTTCCGAACGCTGCTGTCTGTCCCTGTGCCAGGGGACTCTCCGCCCTCCGCCCCCCAGGCCTCTGCAATACCCCCTTCCCAGCCCTCCGCAGGTGCCTTCTGGGTTTAGGCTCAAGCGCCTAGACCTTCCTTTCCATGACACTTGTCGTGCTGCTCCTTAGGGGGTTATTGTTGAACTTTGTTATGAGGCCAGCGGTCACTGCTCCCTTCACCGCTCCTCCCCACAGTTGGGCACGTGGCCGTGGCTCCGCGCGGATTGACTTGGGGTCAGTTCCTTGTCTTTCACTCTGCTGTCCTCATGGAAGGAATGACTACAGCCCACTCCCTACAATAAAGCGGGGAGACTGAGAGACCCGTAATTGTTTAGGGTCTCGGATGAGCCCTTCTGCTTTTCCTCGGCCTCCCCAGCAGGAGGGTTGATGGATTCAGCAGGATTTCCTAACCCCACCATGGAGACACACAGCAGGTTCCTGTAAGTCACCTCCGTGCTGGGCGAGCCTCCCTTGTTCACAGGAGCAGAGTGCAGTCCTGGGCATAGCTTGCCCCCATCAAGGCAGGACTGCATCCTAGGTCAAGAAGCCTGAAGAAGCTTGTCAGGGGCATTTGTAACTTCCCAAGGATTGGAGGCAGCAATTTAAGGATGTAAGCCACCCTGGGGGCAGGGCAGAGGACAAGGATGAGTGTCACTGCCTGTCACACACCCAGCAGGCATCGTGGGCAAGCCCCGGGCTCCTTCTGGGTTCCATGTCTGCTCCTCAACATGACCCTGAGCTTGAAGCCAGCGTAATATCCTTCTATGACAAGCAAAGGCTCAGAGTTCCACAGGACTTGCCTGAGCCCACGTTTGGAGGGAGGGTGGGCAGATTCTCTCTTACATGTGATGTGTGTTAAGCCAGGTGCCTTCCAGAAGGGTCTGAGGCACAGTGGACGTGGTGGGCAGGGCAGGGTGTGGTCCTTCTTAGACAGGTGAGGAGACGGAGGCTCTCAGAAGTGAAGGGCTTGTTTGGCAACGTGTGTCCAGGAAATTGGTGGAGACAGGGAATGCCTGGGGGGCAGTGGGGCAGGACAGTGTACGGGGACAGGTAACTGAATGGAATCCCAAGCCACCTTGACATACTGGGCCTGAGGGGCGCTTCATGAGGGTCACAGGAGCCTCTGCTAAAACTAGTCCCGTGGAGCAATTATCACCAGAGTAGTGCATCCAAGGAACGTTTGCTAATTTCTGGGGCTCTTTTCTGTCTCTGATCTGTAATCCTCCAAACAACTCTGCAGGGTAGGACTATCATGCCCATTCTGCAGACGAGGAAACTGAGGTGCCACAATTTTGTGCACATTTTCCGGGATCACACTGCTAAGAGGGTGTGGAGCTGGGTCCCTATCTACCCAGCTTCTGGGCATGTGCTCGAGGCCAACCCTGGGCTCTTCGAATGGCGGAAAGTCACCCTGGGCTGCCTTTTGATTCCCAGCTGACACCTTGCACAATTTTCCTGGGTAGAGGGCTTCCCTTTTCCCTTTGCAAGCCTGGGTGGTAAAGGAGATCTGTTTCCTGACAAACTCAGAGACCTTCTCAGGGAATGTGAAGGGACACGGATTCCTTCGGGGGTCGCAGGAACCCGAGGGACCAGGGTTGACCATATTCTGTGTGGACAGTGGCTGTTGGGAGATATTTATCTCACTTCCCCTGTCAAGCTGGTGCTGGGCCTCAGCCACAGTGAGAAAATCACAGTCAAGTCACTTGTCCCTCGCAGTGTGTTCAGCCCGATTTAACAGGTGCACAGAATGCTTTCATTTCGAGGATTTCTTCCTTCATTTTTGTTTGGATGCCAGATCTAAATGGAGTAAGTTTTGAATGGAGGTGACTAACACATTTTTTTACCTTTTTTTTTTTTTTTTTTAATTAAGGAAAGGAGCAGGTGGGAATGAAGGGGAGCCGACAGGCATAAAGAGAGAGGAGAAAAAAGTATTTCATTTTGTTTTTATTTAGTTGTTCATTTGGCTGTTACCCCAGACATGGGATGTGAACCCGGGCCCCTGGGATGGATGGAATGTGCTCTCAGCCCGAGGCAGTGGACCTAACCACTACTCCACCAAGGCATGCCTCTTTTACCTTTTGATTCATTCTTTTCACTCTTGGAGGAGAATCTGTGTTGTTCCGTACCAGAGGCATGGCAGAGAGGCTTGGGAACACACACAGGGCACAGAGCTCTTCCTCCCGTCGTTTGCCGTCTGTGAAAGCAGACAGAAGGAGCTGGCGGACACGACCCTGTTGAGAGTAAGGGACACCATTCCATTCAGTCCTCGCAACCATCACAACTCTGGGGACATCGCTGATGAGAAACTGAGGCTCGGATCCTCTGCCCAAGTCCCACGAGTGGTGATGGAGGCAGATTGCAGGGGAGGCCTGGAGTTCTGTCTGATGAGCTGCTCTCCCGGCCATGCCACCCCTGTCTGGCTGATGCTGTTCCGAGCTTCTAACCCTCCCTCCCGCTTCTCTCCTGCGGGTCAGGACCCAATCTGTGCTGTTCGCAGTGGCTGCTTTCTGGTCGCCTTGCCCCAGTCTGCTCACCACAGGCCTCTAGAAGCTCCCTCCCCAGCACAGGGGACCTGCCAGCCTCCAGGGATGCAACCCCCTGGCTTCTTCCTAATGGACCAGGAACATACTCAGGACGAGGTATTTCAGGCTTCTCACTGGGGTCCCCCTTGCCTTTCTGGCCTTAAAACAATACTTCACATTTGCAGGATGAATGCACTTTATAAAGGAAAGTATCACGCATGTTAACTCAGCATCTTATCTTTTTTTAATATAATAATTTTAGGATTATCTCTTGTTTACAAAACCATGCTCATTTTAACTTGTTTCTCAGTCTAGAACTATTTCACACCACACCCTCCACCAGGGTTCCAGGCTCCATGATCTTCATCCTGTTCCTTCTTTCCTTGTCACGCCCCCTGCAGCCACCCTCCTGTGTCCTGTGAATTTTCTTGGGTTTAACTGCTTATTTGTTTCATTTCATATGCCATATATGAGTGGCATCACCCTGTCTTTCTCTTTCTGACTTCTCTTGATACATCCCTTCCACTTGCATCCAGATTGTTGCAAAGGACACGTTTTGTTTTGTTTTGTCTTTAATAGCTGCATAGAATTCCATTGTGTATATATTCTTTATCCATCATCTGTTTGCTGGACATTTACGTTGTTTTCATGTCTTGGCTTTTGTGAGCTGCGCACTGCAACGAGCATCAGGGTGCAGGCAGGGTGCAGGTGCTTTTCCTGATTTGAGATTTTGTATTCTTTGGATAAATGGTATTGGGAAAATGGGACAGACACCTGCAAAACATGAAACTATCTTGCTCATTAGCACCATACACAAAAGTGAACTCATAATGGATCCAAGACCTGGACGTAAAACTCGAAACACAAAATACTTAGAAGACAATGAGGAGAAAACGCCCCATGACCTCAACCTCAAAGATCTTTGGAGAAAGAACAGCTACAGCAAAAGAAAGCAAAGTAAAACGAGATAATGGGACTACATAAACTAGGAAGTTTCTGCACAGTGAAAGAAACTACCACCAAAACAAAAAGGCAACCCAACAGTTTCAAGAAAATAGTCACACAGCATCAAACAGAAAAGAGCTAGCTCTCCAAAACATACACAGAACCTGATACATCTGAACAAAAGTAAACTTAGTGTATCTCTTTAGGCAGCAGAGTTAGGCACCAAAACCTTTTCCATGTGTCCCTGTCTCCAGCATTGCATCCTGAGCTTTCTTCTTCCTGCAATGTGTTTTTCCTCATGATCTCCTTTTCTTTTTCCTTTAATGGTCCGTTTTAAGAGACGCCTCCCTCAGGAAGCTGTCTATGACCTCAGAGCCAGAGCAGAACCCACTGTTAATTTTCTGCAGTATCACTGCATGCCAAGCTTTTGCAGGTGAGGCTCCAGGTCTGAGCCAGGACTCAGAAATACCTCATGTTAAACCAAAAAAGGAAATGACATTGAATTAATTATCAGCAATCGATACTATTGCCTTCTAAATGAATGCCTGTTGGGCTGAATTATGGTTATTAACCCCAAGACTGTAAAGGAAAATAGAAATAAAGGGATTGGATCCTGGAAAAAAGAGGGTGGCAGAGATACATCAGTTTGGGCGTACCTTAGTGAGAAATGTGTGCAGGTGTGTATGCATGTATCGACGCATGTGTGCACACGTGTATGCACACATGTTTGTACATATGTAAGTTCATGAGTGTATGTATTTGCATGCATACGTGGTCTCTGTATGTGCATATATGTGCACATGTGTTTGTGTGTCCATGTGTATCCATGTGTGTGCACGTGTGTCTCTGTGTTCACATGTGTATATGTGTACCTCTGCACGATATGTATGTGTGTATGTTTATGTGTGTTTGTGTATGTGTGTCTGTGTATCTGTGCACACATGCATATGTGTATCTCTGAGTGTATGTGTGCATGTGTGTGTACATGTGTGGTGGGGTGGACATGCTCTCTGCTGGTACCTGGAGTTTGCAGGGTTTGGTGTCAGGCCCCTCACTCCACAGGGCCAGTCCAGTTTCTCTCCCAAAAACTTCCCAGCCAGCTCATCTCTTTCCACCATTCGCAGAACATGCTAGTGCTTACTGTATATGATGGGGGCAAAATAAAGAATGTGGAGAGAATAGTTGTTAATGGGCCATGTGGCTATACATTGCAGAATATATTCATTGACTGGAAGCTTATAGGATGTCTGTTTTCCTTTGTTCTTCTTTGTTCACCAGGGAGACTGTCCTTGGCCTCTTTGGCACCAGAAAGTGAGGGAAGACAAGAGGCGATGAGGAGTTGGGGACTGCACACACGCACACACATGCACACACATGCACACACAGGTACACACACCCATATGCACACAACACACACATATCCAACCATATGTTGGATATATGCCTTGCGGATGTCTTGGGAGGACACAGTGACAGGCAGGTGACAAAACGAAAAACAAGATGCAGCGATGCAGCAGGACATACGAGGTCTGGCCGTGGGGCGTGGGGGTGGGGCGATTAAGAGGGCGCTTTAGGTGGGCGGTTCAGGGGCCGCAGCCTCTGTGAGCGGCCGGGCAGGGCTCCACTCTGGGGGCCACTGAGCGCAGCGCCCCTCGGAGCCAGGGCTGAGTTAGCAGTGTGCAGCTGCCACCCGCCTCTGCAGACCCAGGCAGCATGGCATCCGTGATGGGGGGACACCCGGATGGGACACTAGGTGACTTTGTGCAGAAACACGGCAAGTGAGATCTCCTGGAGGGACACCTGTCCTTGTCCTGCCTCCAGCCTCGAGACTGCTCTGAGCTGCGCACGTGGTGATGTGGGATTGCTTTTCTCTCCCTGACGGACTGCCGCCTTAGTCTGGGAACGTGTATGGGGTCAGGGATTCTGTCTTTTGTTCCCTGATGGGTCTGTGGCATTTGTTTATATATATTTTAAAGTATTACATGTTTTCAGAGGAAGGAAACAGGCGAGAATGAAGGCAAGTAGGCAGACAGGCAGGAAGAGGAGGCGGAACAAGTACCTGTCCATCCATTCAGCCGCCATGTTGGTTATTCCCCCAGGTCCCAGGCTGCGAACCCGGGTCCTTGACCCAACCTCTGAGCCACCAGGATGCACCAATCTCCAGCACTTAGAGTAGTTTCTGGTGCCCCCTGGTGGAGCAGCGGTTAGTTCCATCACCTCCCAAGGACGCAGGCCACATACCCCTGCGTTTCAGTCCAGGGTCCAGGGGGAACAACCAGTGTGAATGACTAAATTAAAATGAAATAAAGTGCATCTTCCTTCCTCTCTTTTCTTGCCTGCCTGCTCACTTTCATTTCTGTCTGCACTTTTCCTTTACACACACACACACACACACACACATGTGCATGCACACACACACACATGAAAGAACACTATCTGACACTTAAAAACCTGGAATGATAAAAATTATTCCACATATAATTTATACTAAATAATGATCTGAAAGGGAGAAACCAACAGTTTCTCATTATTTGTTGCATCTAATTTTCAAGACAGTAGGATAGAGAAGGCACTAACCCCTTTTCATAGAAGAAAGGAATGAAAAAAAACGTTTTGACATTTTTTTCCACAGAGGAAGTGGGTAGCAGGAATGAACCAGGCAGGCAGCAGGTAGGGAAGAACAAAGAGGAGGAAGAAGCATTTATTTACTCAGTTAGTTCTTCATCTGGGTTGCTCCTGCCAGCCCAACCCTGGGTCATGAACTCAGGTCCTTGGGCTTTTTGTGGACTATGCTGGAGCCACAGACGTAACACCTGAGCCACCAGAGTGCGCCAGGATTCGAGTTAGGTAACTCGCTCAAAGCCACGCAGCTGATACATGGGGAATGGATAAAAGTGGATTAAGTACTCAGAACCCTAAGGAAAAAGATCATCCCTGCCTTCTTCTGAGAGAGGGGACCTGGTTTATGGGTCAGGAGACAGAGAGGGACCTAGGAGCCTGTGACGAAGAACCTGGGTGCCGGAAGCCTGAAGGGGGCGGGAGGCAGCACCTTCACAGGGACAAGCCCAGCCTGGGAGTCGTCAGAAGATTTGCGTCCATCGCCCTTCCCAGGCCCCGCTGATATTGGTCAGAACTTTTTTTCTCTTGGGGCGTCTAGTTTCTCAGCTGTGAAAGGGATCACAATAGATTTTTTCTGTATTCTGTGCGTGTGTTCTGTATCCCCAGGTTTTGTAGAGGCCCCAGAAGGAAGTGGGGGCCTCTGACCACCCCTGCCTTTGAGGGCCAAGTCTGAGCTGAGAAGGGGTGTTGGACAAGAAGCGTCAACCAGGGGCCTGGGCCCCATCCAGGAGTCCCCTTCCTCACAGTGAGCCTGGGAGGCCTTCACCAGTTCGGCCTCAGTTTCTTCATCTGCAAAGTGGACCACCCCAGCCTGTGTCCTTCACGGGGCCATGGTGAGATGCCCAAAGGCACCAAATGGGGAGCAGGACAGAGCACAGCGTGGTGTGGCCGGGGAGGCTCAGAGGGCAAGGGCCCCGGAGACAGCCTGGGGCCAGTCCTCCTGCGCGAAGGCGGGAGTTACCGTCACCGCCTGCTGCCTCCCGGGTCAGGACAGCGTCTGAAGAGCTACGTTCCGAGCCGGAGAGTGCGGCTGCCCCGTGCGGGTGACAGTGGACATGGGACAGCAGCAGGATGCGGCCACGCCGAGCGGAGCCATGATGACCTCAGATGCAGCATGGGGATGACAGGCGTGACCGCCACCGCCGAGTGTCGGGGTCAGCGCCTGACCTGACACGCCCTCTGTTCGCCGGAACCGTCGGTGTAAGCGTCTTGGTTTAACGCTCACGGCTGCTCAGCGAATTCAGAGGGGAGACTGAGGCACACGGAGGTGGGGCCCCTGGCGTCTCCGAGGGGTCGGTCTGGGATTCTCAGGGCCTGCTTTGTCTCGCTGGGGTTGAGGCAGTGAAAGGAGAGACGGTGCGGGGGACCCGAGCGCTGCTGGGGGTCATGCATTTGGTTGCTTTTATGCTGCTGCTCTTGCTCTTGCTGCAGAAAGAGAGAGACGCTCATTTCAGAAAAGCATGGCTTGCACCCGACTTTCCAAATTCTGCTCCCTCTTCTCTCAGGCCATTTAGTTTTACACCGGCGTCTTCTTCTTTATAGCCATGAGAAAACTCATCTTTTTGAAGTGGGTGGGTCACAGAGGTAGGTGTCTGCTCTAGCCTGGCCTCCTACACGTGGCATTTAAGCCTCTGGAGAAGAGACGAGACTGTGGCCACGTGACTGGACACCTCAGTGGCCACAGTCCTCAGCTGCTGTGTGTGCACGGAGCTCGGTTACCAGCTCCTTGTGTCCGCAGACGTGACCTTCTCAGCGGACGATGGAGGGTGTCCGTCCCTCCATTCCTGCCCGCGCTACTCACCCTGGGAGGGAAAGGGTCTGTGGTCCAGGGAATCACCCGAGCGATGCAATGACAGCAGGCCCATGTTAGCAAGGAAAGGATTCCGGATACTTCCCTCTGGAGGGCTCGGGGGATGGCGGCAGCTCTTAGGGCAAGGTGGCGCCCAGGGCACACCTAGGCCAGCTCCACCCAGAGAGCCACCCTCCTGAAATGTTGCCTTTGGTGGCTTTGTTACCTCGTCCTCGCCTGCGGCCCTGGGTTCAGTGCCCCTGGCGGCAAGGAGCGGAGGTCACTGCTCAGGTTGGCACCGCACTTAAGACTTGTGGCCTTGACGCTAGAGACCCCCGGGGAAGGGGTGCCCTGCCAGGGAGGGTGGGGAGTCGAGACACAGAGGTCATCTCTGTGTGGGCTGGTGGGTGGGCGCTGGACACTGCATTTGAGACACAGGTCCTTGTGTGTTCAGACTGGCCAAGAACGCTTCAGATGGTGTGACTACATTTGCATTTGTGGGGCATCGTGAAAGGGTCGTGAGTAACAGTGGATTGCGATGAAATAAAAAATCCATCACTCCTGGTCCCCTGCTGTGCAGCCCTGGTCTGCTGTCCCCTCTGAGGGTAACAGTCATCGGACCATCTCCGTGAAGACCCCTTTAGTGGCTGCCCAAGAGCCGCTTCCTGGGCAGAGGACAAGAAAAGAGGCAGAAAAGGTGAGTCTGAGAGCCCACTGCTGGTGGAAGTTGAATTCCTCCACTTGTATCTGCTGGAATTGGAACATTTGATTTTATTTTTCAAGTGCCAAGAAAACAGTTGGAAAATCACTCTGTTAAGATCCTGTCGTACTAATTCCCTTTGAGGACACCTTGACTGACAGGTGGCCCATCTCCCCTTTATCCCTCTGGCCTAATGAGACAAGTAGCTCTTTCCCCCTAAACCGTATGATAACATGACCCTTTGGACTGGCGCACCCCGGTGGAAGAGGGGTCGAACTCAGTCCCTGCACATCCCAAGGTCCCGGTTTGCATCCTGGGGCCCGTGGGAACAACCAAGACGAACCACTAAATAAAATAAAGTGCCTCTTCTTCCTCTCTCTTCTTGCCTGCCTGTCTGCCTGCCTCTGCTCACCTTCACTCCTGCCTGCACCTTAAAAAAAAAAAAAAAAATCAAAACAAAAAATCTTTGTATTAGGTTATCGGTCACTCTACTACATGTCTCTGGCATAATGGGAAGAAGCAGAGAAAATCTTATGTTGAGATTGTCTGGTCCATAAGACCAGTTCATTCTCTACTTCTAGAAAGTTCCATCGAAACTCTTAGGCACTGTTTCAGGTTCTACCTGCAAGTTCTTCTTGACCTCAAATGTGGCCCCGAAAGAGTGAGGCCTGAAGAGAGTTACACTTAACTCAGAAACCAGCTCCTTACTTTGCACTGAGACTTGGCTCTTGTCAGACACCCCTGTGCGAGGCCCAGCTCTAGAGCGACGACAGGGAGAGATGTTCCTACCCAGAGGGACACGACTTACAGACCCTACAGGGGAATCCTCAGAATGCAGCCCCGACACCTCCACTGTCAGCGAGGAGGGTCTCCCTTTCACTTGTTAACCATCACTAAGGTGACCACACGTTCTGCTTTGCCTGGGACAGTCTTGTTTTCTGCCTGTTGTCATGGTGCCATTACTCATAGCTCCTATTTCATTCCTCGTCTCCTTTTTGAGATGATAAGTGAAATGTCACACTAATGATCATATGTTCAGAAGTTTTCCTCAATGCCCAGCTAGCACTCACCTCCTCCAGAAAGCCCGCCTGCCCTGCTAACTCCAGCAGATCTTCCTTTCTAAGCATCTCCCTACCAATGTCCTTAGGTGTCTTCTCCACCCATGTGTTTTACTTGTTTCTCTCCTACTTCACTCGTTCACAAGAATCTCAGGCCCCTGTATGGGGGAGCAAGGAGGACGAAAGACTGGGGGAAGAGGAGCAGCCCATGGCAGACAGACAGTGAGCTCTAGAACTAGATTGTACTCCCCGAGGACAATGGCTGTAACAAAGCAGAGCCAGCCTGGAGTGGGGGCAGAGTGTGCGTGCTGATTTTTACTGGATGTGCTGTCTTTGCTCTACCAAGCTCGTATTTACACGGAGGCCTGAGGAAGTGAGCGGCGACCCGGCGGGGAGGAAGCATTCCAGTCCAAAGGACCCGTGTGTGCAAAGACCTGAAAAGGGAGGAAGAGCGAGTCCCTGTGTGACTGGTGTCAGTGCCGGGGAGGGTGGCAAGAGTGGAGGGGAGTATCTCAGGGCCACAACTGTCTTCCCCACGGCCCGGCTGCACAAGGTTGCTCATGGCTTGATGGCCTTCGTGGATGGTAAGGATTGGGTCACACATCCATCTGTTCCTCTTGGCCACTGAGGCTCTGGGTCAGAGCTTCATGGGACAGCCTGGCTCCAGCTTTGCTAGTGCGACCGGACTTCTGGCCTCTTGCTGTAGACTAACTGAGTTTCCCAAATGTCCTGCACCCCAAACCCTCCTTCCAGACAGCGGTCTATAGCACGAGCCCCCGATGGTCACCTGGCATCTCTTTTTAGCTCAGGATCCTCCCCCAAAATGGCCCAAGGCAGATCTCAGGGGAATGACCTCTTCCCTTGGTCCTATCCTGTGCAATTTTATAAAGCCACCTACCAGCCTGTAGCCCACTCCTTAAGAGAAGCCCCACGTATGTGCCGGCTCTAAGCCATTACGCTGCCGTAGAGCAATCTTAGCGGTGAGCGCGTTTCCGGAGGCAGCCGCTGGCCAGTGCAGCCGTCACGGCTGATGATCGTGCTGCTTTTCTGCTCAGAATTTCCTCGGCGACCCGGGAAACATCAGTCGTGAGTGGGCAGGACCTTCTCTTAACAAAGTCGCCCCAGGAGCCGACTTGCCGTTCCACTTGTACTTTTCTCTTTCAGTCGTCTTGTCTCTTAGGCCACCAGTTTGTGTCCTGAACCAGTTCTGGAATCGTCGGGGTCTTATATTCATCCCTCAGCAAGTCCCTTTCCCAGACGCCTTCCTGTATACGTGAGGTTTGAGCGCCGACTCCGAGGAGGGCGCAGGAGGGAAAGGACTGCAGGGCCGTTCTGCAGCTGCAGTCCCTATTCTGCGTGTCCCTGTCAGTTTCTCATGGGTCCCATCTCCATGAAGGCAGGCATTCTATAGAGTGAAGAAAGTGACCCTCAAATTCCACCCCTCGAAAGGATTAATTATTTGCATAACTTACTTTGTTCATGATGGTGCCTGGGCCTAGTACCTGCGGAGAGGAAATGGATTTTCAAAAAGAAGATGGCTGCCTTGTCATTACTTCACCATGTCTTTGTCTTGAATGTAATTAAGAGCCTTGGTGTGAGTTTTCAAATGTCTGATCCACCATCCCCCACACGTTCACCCCACATGGCCACAAAGGAAGGTTGAGACTCATTCAAATGAGAACTTAGCAGCCTCATGCAGTCCTATGCATGAGGGGGGAGGGCAGGGGGAGGGAGAGAATATATTGAGATCTGCCCTTTGATCGTGTTCAATGCGACTTTGCATTTACCTGAGGGATTAAAAGTTCTCATTGACCAAGTCTCCCGGCTTCCTACTCAGCCTTTGACGGGACAAGTGTTAATTGGACAATATAATGGGGACAATGTTAATTCCCCTCTTAGAGTTTCCTTTTCTTGTTCAGTCAAATAGAAAGGGCCCTTTTAAATGGCAGAGAGAGGAAGAAAGGCGCTGGTTTATAAGGGTAATAGGCTGCACATCTTCTCCCTTGTCTCAGAACAAGTGCCATGGAGTCCGCATAAAGCAGGTCCTAAACAGCGAAAGAAAGGAAACGACCTGGTGGTTTGCCTGGAATGTCACCGTGGATTAGGGATGGGGAAACATGGCCGGTGAGCTCTGTCTGCTTTTGCAGCAGTGGCGAGTGGGACGGGAGGGAGGCGGGAAGAAGACCTGGGGAGGCAGAAGCCCAGGAGACTCAGCGGTAAGCTAGGGACAGGTAGTGAAGGTAAGGAGCAGGGTGACATGAGGCGACAATAGAACATGGGCAGGCAGAGACCTGCGGGAATGCACTGAGCATTTGATCCGAGTCTGTCATCGCCCCAAATCCAGAGTCCACTGTGCAAGGCTGATGGGCGGCAATAGGGATTCTAGAAGCAACGGCCTGCTTCTAGAGGTTTCTGTCATTTAAATCTTCCTCCTGCCTGATCTTGAAGCAGGATGATCGCATACTAGGAGACATTCTAGGAGACACGCGTCCGGTTTACACCCAGAGAAACAAACATGTTCCTCCCTGGGTCCACCCCGATCTTCTGCTCACGAAGTCTTTCTCTTGCAGAATCTCTGCTGGTACGTCTCCCAGCCCTGGTGGTTCTGAGCGATGACTGTGGCCCATTCGGATTTTCAGTGTTCATTCACTCAGCGGGCATCCTCCGAAAAGACGGGTGCCACGCTATGCCGAGGAGCAAGGCGTTCACCGTGCTGGATGCTGCACCTGCAGAGATGGGATCATTGCCTGGAGTTCACTCCTGGCGCGTTCCAGAAGGTTCTCCCTGGGGCCCGTGGAGAAAGGGTTGTGAAATGCCTTATCAATGACAGCACAGGTGACGTAAGGTTCTGAATCATGTTCCTGAGCATTTTTATTCCCTAGGGAGATGAAAAGGAAAAATAAGCAAAGGCAGGAACCACAACAAGACCATCTCTATGGAAGACAAAGCCTGATGTGGGCAGCCTGAGGTTGGGGTGATTGCTGAGGGGACTGCGGTCATCACAGAGAGTCCCCCAAAGTCTGGCCTCTTTCTGGATGCTCTTTTCCTGCCAGCAAAGTGATAGATGAGGTACCTGACTGGTCCTTCAGCTTCCTTACTGCTCACACCCTCTAGGACCCTACCAGGATGGAGCCTTTTCCAAGTTTCTCTCTGCAGATCCGTGGTCAGCCCAATGCAACCCATTCAAGAACTGCAAACAAAAACTTGATCTGCAACTTGGAACCCCATGTGATGTTCTGCTTATTTACTCAAGTTAATTATTTTTATTTTTACACGTTAAAATAAACTCATAGGTACAGGCTCCCCATTCCTCAGACATACGTCAATATACGATGCCCTCCACCACATCACCACATGCTCTTCACCCTTGCCCAGTGGGCTTCGCCACCGTTTGTCCCCATCCCCACTGCCATCACCTGAAATGTTCTTTTGGCTTTAGGATTGAGCAAGAACAGAGAAGCAACTGACCAGAAAGGTGCAGGCGGGAATGAAGGGTGAGTAGGTGGGCAGGAAGAGAGAGGAGGAAGAATCATTTTATTAAGTTGTTTTTGTTTTTTAAGTTGTTCATCTTGGTTGTTCTCCCCAGTTGCAGGATGTGACTCCTGGTCCTTGTGATACCTATGGACTGCGCTCAGCCTGAGACAGCAGATGTAACCCCTACTCCATTAGGGTGTCGCTAACCATACGGATTTTTAAGAGCAAACCCTAGAGAAACTCCTGAAACTTGCAAGGGTCTCATTGGAGGGTAAAATAGGAGGAGGAAAGTGGGGAGACCAACTTTCACTTTGATTAATCTGGGTTATTTCCCTTAGGTATCGAGGACCGTGCCTGTATTTACCTGGAGCTGGAAATCTGATCATTTGATTTCTTTCCTTTTTAAAGAGTTAATTAATTTTATGAAAGGCGATGCTGGGTTAAAGTGTAATCGCTGTCATGTAATATATAAGGTCCCCACCATTGCCCACTGGATTCTCACCACAGAACCGCCCCCTTTCCTCGTGTTCCCGTCTCTGCTCCGCTCCTACCTGTACCCACTTATCTGATTGAGCAGACTGAGTCTATTTCTTTCTGAGTTAATTCGTTCTTTCTAAACCACACAGGAGTGAAGTCGCACAGCGTCTGACTTTCTCCTGGCTCATCACACGAGGCACCATCCCCTCTAGGTCCGTCCACGTGCAGACTCTTTCTTGGTGTCCCTTGCAGGCGGGCTTCTGCCAACAGGAGGCCTGGGCAGAGGCCGGCTAGAGGGCAAGCGGGAGGGGACGTCCGTCCGGGCCTGGCAGGTGCATCACTGACGGCCGCGCAGATGGAGAAGACACGTCTCCGATGGGCAGAAGTGATTGAACACCAATAAGCACTCAGCGGCAGAAACAGGCTCCCGGGTCTCGGCTGGGGATGTGCCAGCAACGACTGACCTCTAAGTTTCTCCCTACTTCTTGTTCTCTACATTTCACCAGTGCCCCTCACTTTCTTATGGTCGTCCAGCCCTTTTAACTCCTTTGTTGCCCTTTTACTGTATCAAATCCCTCCATTCACAGCGTGAGAGCAAATGATTTCTTACAGATGCAAAGCCTGGACAAGAACTTTTCTGCCCGTGCTTCTTCAGAGACGAGAAAAAACCCAAACCCAAACTCCAAATCCAAACAGTTCCTGTTCAAAGTCACTCAGTTAAAGTGGCTCCTGGCTGACCCTGAAACCTGGGCTAAGTCCCTTGAGCCTTCTGGACTCAGTTTTTCTCATCTCTGAAATGGGAGACTGCACATGTGTGCGCCTGTGTCTCATCACTCAGGGAGCTCAGGCCGGCCTCCTGCTGGGGTGGCTGATGGCCCCCTGACACAGCAGCCAGGGTGTTGGTCCATGTCTGTCAGCTTGTGCAGCCTGGGCACCTGGGTGCCCCGGCCCTAGCCCGCTTCCTCACCGCCTCCTCCTCTTGCCTCTGCTCCATCATCTTGCATCCGGCCTTTGATGGGCTCTTGCTCTGAGCTGAAAGCTGCACACTTCAGACTCACCAGTCTTTAAATATTTCATAGCAGACTGGCTGGAAATTAATATTTAATCACAGACTCCTTGGCACTTAAATATTTAATCACTGATGTGGCTGATGAGTAATGAGTCAGCACCCTGGAAAACTCTTGGTCCCTGGAGCCACTTTTAAAGGCTCTTTGCTTCTGGTCTCAGAGGACACAGGGACCAATGTGAGTTTACTTCTACATCAAGCTGGATATTTTTAAGGGCTCAATGCATGCCTTGATACTCAGCTGAGACTGCGGACAGGGGATCGTATCCTCTGGGACCATAAGCACATTAGGATTAAACATTTGGGAAGAATTGTCTGGGTGGTTAAAGTAATGTTGACATCACTTTACATCCTAGGAAAAGACAGGCACGGTGTGTGGGAAGACACGGGCTCAGAAGGACATGAGCAGAGCTGGAGTGGGACAGTGGATTCCCTTCTGTCTCCAGCGGGGATCTGGAGAGTGAAGTAAAGAGAAAGCTTCAGGAAAAAGTTAGACGGTCTCTGAATGTAAACAGAAGGTGCAGAAAAGAGGGAAAAAATTGAGGTCAGGAGTAATTTTATGTCTAAACAGTAAGTGTATAGACATTTCTTGAGTTGGAACAAAGAAACTACAAATGCTCAGGTTCTGTGTGAAGAGCTGCTTCATCACCAGAGTGAAGGATGTTTCTAGAATTTAGCCTAAAAGGGCTTCATTTCTCAACTGGAGTGGTCTCTTATCTTTTACCACCTGGTAGCCACTTTTTCTCATTGCTTAGAGGGTCTTGGATTTGTTTGGGAGTCACCCTCCCACGTACAGAGAGGGAGATCATTTTATCCCTGAGGGTGAATGCTGATCAGCTGACCATGAACATGCTTGTCCCTTCTTGTCACCTCCTAAGCCATGGGTATGTGAAGCAATTCTACGCAATATGGCATGGAGAGAAATCGGGGGATATGAGTCACGTTTCTGGGACAGGTGCTCCTGGTTGACGCAAAAAAGACACAGGAAGAGAACAAAGCTGCCTGCCTTTGGATGTGGGTGTCTGTAGTGGTGTGACAGCTTCCTTGTTGTCATGAGGAGACAGGCAGGACACAGAGCTGAAGAGGAAAGAAAAGAAACATGGAAGCATCTGGCCCTCAGGCCACTCAGTTGACCAAATCTGAAACTACTCTTGCTCTCGGCTTCTACATAGGAAAGGTGTTTTGAGTCATATTATTTGCTTGTTTTATTTGTAGCCCAATGTGTTCTGAAGCATGGGAAGAGGGGAGGGAGAGTCAACAGCTGGCAGACAAAGATGGAAGGCAAGCGGCAGGTGGATGGAAGGAAGAGCCACGGTGAGGAACTTTTCACGTCCCTTAGATGGACAAAGAATCAAGGTGACACGTGTGACCTTTGGGGAGAGCCGGGTCTCCAGGGCTGCAGGTGGCAATCTAATTTCCTCCATCACTCTGGGACACTGGCAAGATCCACTAAAGCAGGGGAAGTACAGAAGCCACATTCAGCAATTCTCCTCTTCGGCAAAGAAATAGAGCTACTCTGGTACATAGACAGAGAGTCACGATAATGCTCAAGACAGGATTTTTGTAGCAGAGAAAGCTGGAAACAATCCTTAATGACCATCAACTGGAAAATAAGTGAGTCACAGCTTCAGACTTGGGTTCAATGAATAAATTATAGCTCCATGTATCAACAAGATTAAATATCAGAAACAACATTTTGCATTGAAAAGGTAAGTTTAGGGGGATATGTTGACCTAAAACTAGTCACACCAAGTTGAAAAACAAACAAACAATAGGACGGTCTGAAAATATAAAGACTTGCATTGGGATACGAAACTTCTTCAAAATGGAGACTGGTTTTGAAGAAAGGTAGAGGGCTCCAGGTCCTCCTGGATCATTTTCTTTCTTAAGGAGGACTTCAAGCAGGTGTGAAGCCATATTATAATCAATGCTTTTTTCTGTGTCTGAAATACTACAAAATTCTTGGCACTGAGATTATGGACGAGACTCAAGGAGTGAAATTTGACACAATGTATGGTCCTGGGTTAGATCCCCAAAGCGCCTTCTTGAAGCTTGGGGGGTGGTACCTGGATTGATAGAAGTTGCTGTGAGAAGGAATCTAAGGAGCTTCTCTTTTATTTTTCGTATGAGATTACTATGAGACAGCAAGGTGACAGCATTTCTGAATAAGTTGGTATACACTTGGGTTGCAAGAAGAGAATTACAGTGATAAAGTTCAAGGCATTGAGAGCCCAGCTTATTTCACACTGGTCAGACCTGCCCTAGCAGGTCATGTTCAGGTCTAGGCTACTCTATTGCAAGAAAATAAAAGTGAACAATTTGATGAAAGCACTTGAACCAACGTCATATGAGGAGTGGCTAGTGAAGAGGATGGAAGGGCAGTGACACGCTCATCAGAATTGTGGTGAGTTGTCGTGGAGAAGCAGAAGACCTGTCACACGGGACCAGAGGCAAAGCCACACCCAATGCTGGAAGGTATTGGGTGCATGTATTATGTGCAGGATGCTTTCTGCTCAGTCTGAGACAGAGGTCTAACATCAGAGGTGTCCTTGGGAGGTAACAGGCATCCTGTCATTTAGAATATCCAAGAAGATTTTTGTGGTGGGGTGAAGGCTCCAACTGCAAGTAGGTGGCTGGGACTGGACAACTTCTGAGACCCTTCTCTTGACGTTTTGTGACCATGGGACAGAGCACACGCTATAGTTGTTATTGAGAGATGCCAGTAGGCTAGAAATGAGAGCGTTAGGTACACCAAGGAGGGATCCTGCAAGTAATTCCAAACTGGCTTGCCCATTCCTTGATGGTTCCTCATATGACATAAGCTTGGAGGTGACAAACTATCACTTCCGCTATATTCTACAAAGTTCTGTGATCAGGAGCCTCCATTAATCTTTGGTCTTTCAGTTAGTTGAAAAGAGGAGGTGAGAGCCTTGGGAGAGGGACTCTCTCCCCCAAGTGGAGCTAGCTAATATACAGGTGGAAGGGGAAGGGGTAGAAGGGGAGTGGCTCATTCTCTGCAGTCCTCAAAAACATTTGCAGATGACATTGTGGCATCTGAGGGCATCTGACACTTGTAAGCAACAGTCTCTGGGTTGCAGACTTGCCTCACAGGCTAGACATCAGCGTCAATGAGTAAGGGAAGTACTTACCTGCTTAGACAGCTCCATGCACCTACATTGAGGGGACATGGGACTCAGACATCCCTTTTCTTAGTCACAGTTTTGGAGAATTGAGATTTCTACACAGATACAAGGTTGTGGATTCTGGGAGGTATAAGTTTGTAGATAGGAGGGTAAGAGGAAAGCACTCCTCACAGTGTGAATTTAAATATGTCTTTGTCAACCAAATTATCTCAGTGGGTGGTGTTTTGTATTTCTTGCTGTTTTCCCAAAGCCTTTATTAAAGTTTTATTTCACTGTTCTAGCCAGGGCTCAGCTGTGTTTTGGTGGAGTGCTAAAAGCAGAGTGCCAAGTGATAAAAAATATGAAGAATCAGTGAGCAATATTCCTTACAGTGGGGCGGTGACATCTCTGCACCAGGAAGAGCCCCCTTGGTCCATCAGGGCCTCCCCATGTCAGAGGTTGGGCATTGGGGCTATTTTTCTCAAAAGAATAAGATCAATCCATTTACAGGCATGCTTATATATGCTCAGTATGTCGGCCTGCTTCTACTTACCTGCTCCTCCGGGCTCATGCCTCGCCCCAGCCAAGGATCTCAGAGGCAAGGGCTGGGGTGTGGAGGCCACTCAGCAGGTAGGTGTTTGTTATCTATTCTCACAGAACAGGTGACCAGTTCCAAAGACTCCTATGTATTCTCTTCCATACTTTCTGAATGTCAGGAGCTGGTAGTGGTGTAGCTGGGTGGTTCCGGCTCAGGATCTCACACGAAACTGCCGTCAAGTTGGCATCACAGTCTCCGCAGGCTTGGGTGGGCCTGTGAATTCACGTCCAAGTTCACTTTCATGACTGTTGGTGGGACACTCCAGCCCTCACCATGTGGGTCTCTGCTAGGGCTGTTGTGATATGACTTCTCCTAGAGCAAGTGATCCCAGAGTGACAGAGCAATAAAAATGGAAGCTGCAGCCTCATATGGCCGAATGTGGGATGTGGCAGACCCCACCACTTCTGCTCATTCAGCAGCACGCAGGCCAGCCTGGCTCAGCCTGATGCGCGTACCGGGAGGGGGAGATCATTGGAGGCTGTAACTCTAATTGCAGACATACAAGTTTAAATTAGCTCCAGAAAGATCCGTATCTGGCCACAGAGGATGTTAATGTGTGTTCATTCATTCAACAGGCTCTTATTAAACACTTCCTTCTTGCCAGTCACTGTTCTAGGTGCTGAAAATACTGCGATGAACAAGATAGTCAGTTTCAGCTTTTAGGGATTTTATATTTTAATGAGAGAGATGGAAAATGAGCAAACATAAAAATAAGTAGTTGTAAGTGCTAAGAAGAAAATAAAATGAGAGAGGGGAGGGCGCATTTGTGTGCTTGTTTGTTTCTAGCTCATCTTTCTTCAAGACAGCACTCTAATGGCAGAGTTACCCTCTTTTAGGCCATACCTTAGAGAGGTAACAGGATTCTCTCAGGAGCTCAGCTAGTGAGAGGCAAGGCTGACTTTGAACACAAGCCCTTTGTCTCTCCTCAAGCCTAGGAAGATCCTCTGGGTCTCAGTCTACCCTAAGAAGCTGTGAGCTGGGTCCGTACATCAGAGCATCTGTTGAAGACCTCTGGAGTTTGTTCTGGTCCTCCACTAGATCACAGACTCCTGAATTGCAGACTCCAGCCTTCCTTTGTCTCTGCATCCCCTGGATACCCAGATATGGAAGGGGGACTGGTTCCTGTCTTTGCTGGTCTCTCTTCTGTGCATGTCTACTGCGTTCTGGAGCGTGTCCCTGTGAGGGAGGCCATTCCCCTCGAGCTTCGCTGACCATGCCCGCTGGTCAGTGCAGGGTCAGGAGCAGTCTTCCTATCTCACAGTCTCATTTTCCACAAGAGCACTTGGAAAGAGGGCAACCGTGTGTCAGCGTAAATGTTCCTCAAAGCTAGAAGGTCTTCACATCTGTGATTTCACTGCCTCTGAGAACAGACGTGTGAAGGAGGTGAGGTGGGGCTTATTGACCAGTTTTACAGGCAAACACATCAGGAATCAGAGTGGAAGCCACTGCTCCTGGTCTCCTAGTGCAGACTGGAGGAGCCAGGTGTTCTGATCACACCAGGTGGATGTCTCTCTCCCTCTTCTCTGTCCCTGGATTGTGTTCTGTGCAATCACACCTGGTGGTCTAGTCTAGAGCAGTGCTCCTCCAACTTCCACGTACCGGCTCATTTTCTAGGGTCTCTCTCAATTGCAAATTCTTATTCCCAGGCCTGGAGGGTGCCCGAGAGTCTGCATTTATGACATACTTTCTGGGAATGACTCTGCGTACAAAGACACACCTGTTTTCATAGGTAAGAACTTATAAAACACAGGTTGGCAGTCGGATCCCCACACCCGGCAAGTGTCTCCTCCCCACCGAAGGCCATCCCGCGGGACCTGCATCTCTCCAAGGGCACCGGTCATGTGTGGCTTACACTAAAGTGAGCAACTCACGCCCATGGTTCAAGCTGGGTAGGACTCGTGGTCACTCTGAATGTATTTTCTGCCTTATCATGCCCTTTTTCACCAAGTGGGCTGCATCTGCATGAGAATGCAGGGGACAAGTCGGACAGAGGAAGCTATGTCTCCATCCCCATTTCTTGTCTACTGGGACATTTCACCACCTGCTCAAATCTTAAAGCAATAGTGACAAGGCTGTGTTTTCAGGCCATTGGAATTCTCTAAGTTTAAACTGCTAAGACCGAGGACAGACAGACACAGGCACAGGGCTCCAAGCCCCTGTCTGATTTTCATTACTGGCAAATTTTGAATAGGGTGCAGCTGACCTTAGGAGAACATCTCTCAGCAAACAGAAGACCTAGGCAGAGGCTAGGTCTTCACTGCACCAGGCTTTGGTCCACTGCAGACATGCACATCTAAGTCCCCATCATCTGGCACATGCGGACACACTCAGTGAGGTCTCCCGTGCCAGCAGTGCTGGACTGTGTACATAGGTTTACTTAAAAAGAAAAAGAGCAGGAAAGTTTAATAACATATCCTCAGAGAATCTCAGTCTTCTGAGTGTGTCTTTGAAAGTCCTAGAACTAGGTAATCATCTAGGTGAGGAGGTTGGTGATTCAGTTGACAGGACAGATGGGCACACAGATGCTCTCGGGACATCATTAACCCCGCCCTGACATTTCTGCAGTCCAGGATTTGTCTTGCATTGGATCATGTTCAAAATATGCTTAGACATACTACTCGAAGAAGAAGGCTTTTATATTTCAGAAACACACACACGCTCTTAATTTGAGGTTGAATTTTTCGGTCCTAATTAACAGCGTCTTTGAGCCTCCAGAGCTAGTTTTACGGTGGTTATTAACAAGGCCAATCTCTGATCACTGGCCTTTTTCAAAAGCACGCCTGCCTGCTAAGCAGTGGCCTTTCCTGACTTACAAGTTTGGACGCTTTGAGGGTTTTCAGCATCGGAGATGCTCACTTTTCGCTCTTGTCTGGGCTCTGAACCTCCTCATGACAACACCGGGAAATGGGTCAGTGGTGAGGGGAGCGGGGTGCCCCTGCAGGGTGCCTCCGAGCTGTGGGGGAGCCCAGCGAGCATGTCATCCAGGCCCGGGAGGATGCTGGCAGGAGTCGCAGTGAAGCTGGGCCCAGAGAAAGTGCCAGACAAGGACTCCAAAGGCACCGGAGTCAATGATCCCCTCCTTTCGCTTAGTGTGTCCCTGTTTTCCAAGTGGTCGCCAGCTTGAAAGCTCACTTGATCTTTACAACGAGGCTGTGCGGTGCGCAGACAGATGCTCTTCCTACTGAATGGGTGAGGACCCGACTTGCCTGCAGACACGTGACAGAGAACCAGGGCTCGAGACTTTCTGGTTCCTCATCCACAGGTCATTCCAAGAGCTGTGTCAATCTCCTCAGTCTAGAAACACTCTCCTTTCTTGATTAAAAAAAAAAAAGCTGGTTTAAAATGCCTCTCCTGGATGGACACACTGCCTTCTGCATTCACAAAATGTTTCTGGAGACTTTGGACGCCTGTGGCCTCACTGGGTATGAAGATGAGCCTTATGGACACCCCAAGTCAGAAGCGAAGAGATGGATCACCCAGTGATTAGAGGTATTTCTTCCTATGGAGAAAACGCATTCCGAGTCAGCATGGAGAAACAAACACACAGACGCCACCAAAGGGAAGAGCAAACTCCACTGTCCCAACAGGACCTGCAGCCCACCGCTGACTGTGGGCTGGGGGAGATTTGATGACATAGGAAAAGACCTGAGATTCCACCCCCGTGTGGATTTTCTATGCATCTGAAATAAAGCCCGGAAAAGCGCAGTGCACATTTTAGCTGTTTTCCTACTGAGGTCCTAGCCACTGGCACTATTAATACCCATGGATACATCTTATTAACCTACTAATGGGATTTTATTGTTCCTGAAGATAGAAAAGATAATGTCAGAACACTTTAGCTTGCTTTTTATTTTTTTGGTGGTTAAGAAAATGATTGAAGAAACTTTGCATCGTAACCTTATACAGGTTTAAGGTACATCATTGTAAACCAACTTCTGTCTATAACACAGTTCTCTCCGCCACAGAACTGACCCCTTGTACCAAATGAGCCCACCTTCCTCCCGCTTCTGTTAACCACTGATTCGATTTTGTAGATGAAAAGTCTATCGCTGACACGCCCTGATAGAGTAGTGGTTACGAATGCCACCTCCTGACACGTGTGGTCCACACACATCCCAAGGACTGGGGTTCATGCCCAGGGCTGGGGCAACTAAGATGAATAACTGAATAAAAATAAATGAAAAGGTTTCCTCCTCTTCTCTCTTCCTGCCTGCTTGTCTATTCGCCTTCATTCCTGCCTGTACCTTTCCTTTGGGGTAAAAAATGTCTATTTCTGTGTACCCTGGTTCATTTGATTCCTTAGTTTGTCACCATATCACATATGAGTAGAAACTTGGTGACTTGATTTCCTGACTTCGCGACATTACCTCCCAAATAGTTCTGTAACTACCTGCTCCTTGGCACCCCAGCCAGTCTGCTCACAGCTCCCCCAGAAACTGAGGGGCTTCCCAGAGCCTCCCTCTTCCCTGTGCTCAGCCCGTCCCTTCGCCACACAGCAGCTGGCGGGATCTTGCATGTCAGGCTCTCTTGCCAATAACCTGCTGTGACTTTCCATCACTTTGAGAAGAAAACCCACGTCCTTGCTAGGACCTCCAAAGTCCCACAGGACCTGCCTCTGCCGCCCTCACCTTCCGCCTCTTGACTTGAGCGCTGGCTGGCTGTGCCCAGCGTGGCTGACTCTGAAGCAGCCTTGTCTTCTCCTCGCCCAGGTTTGCACAGCCTTGCTGACCGTCCCGATATCCACAGGGTAGGTCCTCCTGGTCGGGCACATCTAGGTGGTCCTTTCAAAGTGACCTTCCCTAACCCCGCTCTTAGGAGCACTTCCTTGTCTTGTCCATCCCTACTCAAATACACGGTCCTTTTTTCTATGTAGTAATAACCCTCATTTGAAAAACGTCTTCTTCCTCATCTCCCCGCCTCCCCACTGTAAAATGTAAACATTTAAAGAGCAAGAATTTGGTTTCCTTAATTCACTTCCATATCACCAGCACCTACAACAGAGGTTAGTGTATAGTGGATGTTTCATTAATGTCTGTGACTTCACGGAACATGGGCACGCACAGAAGAAAAGGGAGACAAATGTATAGAGTATTTACTATGTGTGAGGTCTCTTTCACCTTCCTTATCTTTTATCCTCCAGTAATGCTTGGTGATGTTAACTCATTGGGCACAGGGGAGTAAGCTGAGTCCTAGAGAAGTTTACTAATGTTTATAAGGATTTGCAATGACTGAAACCCACAGGATAGAGCATTGAGGTAAGTGACACTCCAAAGTGGAGACTCTTCCCCTGCAACAGACAGCATCATCTGCAGCATCACTGGAAGGCAGATGTTCCCTGCCTCTGTGCCCTAGTATCAGAACTCACTGAGTATGTGTGAAGGAAAGATGCAAATGTGCTATCTTGGGAAGGACCACCAACGGCTCATAATACAAAGTAGCCACCCAGTAATATTTTTAATGGCATGCAGCCACTCCCCTGGCTGGTGGAGTCAGTGTATGCATTTCCCTTTTGGTGATTTTTAAGAATCTGGATAATATGAGAGAGGCAGGAAAACCAATCATCTTTCTGAGACGACTGTTTGCTAATATGTACCCACTTACCCAGCTTTAGGATCTTGGTGTGTCCATTCTGTTTTTCTCACTAGACAAGGAACTCAAAGACAAGAAGCTGTCACGTGTTCAGTCCCAACCTTCTTATCCCAAGAGCCTGACACAGGGGAAGGCACTGTATGTGTTTGTAGAATGATAGGCTATCTTGTCTCATAGCTTGTTTCTTAGGAAATCAGGATGAAATTTGTAGTTCTTGTAATCTCTTTAAGAATGGGTTGGGATTTAACTTGGGAGGGTCCTTGTGTGAATGAGAAGACCCAGTGAGGAAACACCTTCAATAAACCACTTTAATAAACTCTGTCTTCTGTGCCTAGTCTGAACCAAAATTCATCTTTCTGTTCCCAAGGGGGAGTGATGCCTCAAAGGTGGCTTCAGATAAAGGTGCAGACAGATCTCCTGATGTTCCCCCAGTTAATGATTACATCATCAGCTATCAAGTCCTATAGTGAAAATTCATACCTAATGTTATGGGTCGAATTGTAGCATCTCCCCCGCCTCCCCACCCTTAGTTACATCCTGATTGGCAGATAAGATCATTGCAGAAATCAGTAGCTGCATTGACACGATATCATACTAGAGCAGGGTGGGTTCATGACTCAGTAGGACTGGCTTCCTTAGAAGAAATGGGGGATTTGGACATGGAAACACATAGGCTTATGGCTATGGGAAGATATATGGGGAGACTGGAGTGATGAGGCCACAGACCAAGGAATGCCTGGAGTCTCCCCGAAGAGGCAAGGAAAGAGCCTCCCCTAGAAGCTTTGGAGAGATTTTTGTCACTGAGGTGGTATCTGCCCTGGGGTGGCACCAAAGCTCCTCAGACTAAATATATCCAAAGCAGAACTCAAATTTGTACTTCTAACCTCCTGAATTGTGAGTCTGTGCATTCTTGTTGGTTTAAACTACTCAGTGTGCCATCACTTGTTATGGCAGCCATAGCAAAATAAAATACCAGAAATAAAAATCTAGACATGAATATCACCATTGGTTGGTTTGACTCTTTAAGGCAACCCAGATATTCTATGTGAAATAAGTGAACAAGTCAAAAAAGAGGGAGGCAAGGAAGGAAGAATCCATTTATCTGCATATCTCTGTATTTAACGAGCTCAAAGAACAGTGACTTCTATGCAATATTCCTTGATTCGGAGAATCACACAGCACGTCTTCTGTCTTCTGGTGGAGCTGAATTAGTAGCGTCAGCTCACTGAACAGAGTTTGTGAACAGAATATCGTCATCATCTTCCTCTAAGCATCCTTACCTAGTTGCTCCAGGCTGGCTCTTCCTTCAAGCATCAAGTCTCTGAGTCACCGAATCATCAACCTAAAGAGTATTTGTAACCATCTCACTTCACATTTTAACAGCTTTCCATGTCATTAACCATATTCTTCTCCTCGAAGTCTTCTCTTCTCTTGACATTGTCACCCCGCTTCTCTCTCCCTGAGTCCGGTTCCAGGTCTCCTCACGCTCTATTCTGAAATATTGAGTTCCCTAAGACTTTTCTTCCTCTTAGGTCATCTCATCCATACCCATGATTTCAGCTACCATCTGGACTTGGACAACTCCAAATTTCAAGACCCATCTGTTCCTTCACTCAGGTAGTATCTATCCTGGAATGGAACAGAAACTCCTCAGACTAAATATATCCAAAGCAGAGCTCGACAATGTTTTCCGTAACTGGTCTTCCTTGGGTTTTTCTAGCTCAGTGAACATCCCTAGCATCCACTTAATTATAAAAGCCTTGACCTTCATAGTCATGTAAAATGCCTTCGATTCCTTCTTTGTCTTCACCTTTCCCACCAAGCTACTTATCAAGTTCTCTCATTTTGATATGGTTCTTATCTCTGGAATGTGTCCACCTCCTTGCCATCACTTTCATCCAAATTACTTCCACCCAAGTTACTTTACCAAACTTCAGCCCTCCCACCTCTAAATCCATTTGTGCAGAATGTGCCAGAGTCATTTTATTAAAGCAGGGATCTCTTAAGTAAACTGTCTGCTGAAACTCCTTCAATGATGAATCATTGCCTACAGAGTAGGACCAAATTCTTTACATGTCCTCCGAGGCCTCAAATCACCTGGCCCCTGAAACTAATCCAGTTTCTTTCTCTCTCTCTTTATTTCATTGCTAACTTCTTTCACAATGCCAACATGGCTGCAGAGATTTTTTAGGTCTTACTTTCATTTACTTCACTGTCCAGGAAGGTGATCTCTGGTTTGTGGTTGCTCCCTTAAAACTGTGTTGATTGTTAGCTCTTTCACTTCCCCTCCAGAAACCATGGGGAACCTTCCATTTGTCCTTATTGGCACACATTGTCAATTTGTGAACTAATTCCTTGGCTGAGAAAATGCCATGCGTTGATTCCATTGGGCCAAAGTCATTTGAATGGTTGACTGGTACCAGGAGGATGACGTTGCCCTGGTGGGGTAAAAATAAACAGAATCCATACCCGGACTTTTGGAAAAAGGCATTCCCATTCTTCCCACCTTACATCACACACCAAAACCAACCATCTGGCTTCCTAGTCTTGTGAGAGGCTGGGGAGGGGAGCAGAAGGAAGTCATGGTATTAACCACTGCTCTGACCTCCTGCTCCCTTTTACCCAGGTATATCCCACTTACTCATTGTTCAGAGCTCAGTGCAATGTCCCTCATTCGCAGTAGCTTCTGATCCTGTCAACGTCTTTCCACCCTGCCCAACACACACACCAGACCTCTTTTATACGTGAACACAAAGCCTTGGACTCCTTTGGGTATTTACTACCATCGCTATGAGTAACCAATACTGTAGTTACTTTGAAGTCCACATCTCCCACTCTCCCCAGAATGCCAGCTCGAGAGGGCAGGTACACAGCTCCATTGTCATGGCAGCGTCTTCTGATACTAGCACAATGCTTTCATATTATGGGAGCTCATTAAAAATGTGCTGAATAAACCAGGTAATACATAAAATCTATACATTATTGAAAAATATGAATGAATAGCAAATTCTTCAGCCATATTCCTATTCAAAAATCATCAATGCCGACAATTTTTGCATTGATTTCAGTCATTGTTTCTATGAATATTTATTTTTGTATGATTGGGTTTAGTTATCCTACATAATTTTGTATTTTGGGTTTTTAATTGACATAGCATTGATGAATTCATGGAACTATTTTCTTCTTCGTGGATCTGGATCATTTCTAGTTCAATTAATTTCTCATCATCCATTTTTTTCAACTTATAAGTAGCACTGTAATGAACATCCCTTTGCAGAAAACTGTGCCTGTATTTCATTTTGAGTATAGTATTGAAAGTGGATTACAAGAACAGGGACGAGATGGATTTTATACTTTTTTCTGCAAACACTGGTCATATTATTAGTTCATGAAACATACACAGAGCATGAACTCAACACTGACCTGCTAAGTGAAGTGAAATTGAGCTTCAGAAATCCATCATCTAGCTCTCTCTAGCTAATCTTTTTCACAGCATTAATAGTGATTGTCTAAAAAATCTCTTGTATGTGGGAATGATGACATTCATTACCAGATGCATAAATCTCTTATTTGTTGTGAGATTCAAAGAGGCTACTAGAAGAGGTAGCTATTCTTTTTAATAAATATTAAAAATAACATTTGTGTTCCTTTTTTTCCAGTATTTCTCATGATCCTGACCACTTCCCAACTCCTGTGTTCCTTCACCCCAAATTTTAAACTTTTTCTTTCTCTCCTTCCTTTTCTTTCATTTACTGTGATAAAGCATGGATTCCCAGGGTCCCATTCTGGCTGACACAGAGTTTGGATTAATTTCTCAAGAAAAGATAAAAGCAGAGCTTCCCTATAAAACCAATTAGCACTCTGGCGCTCTGATGCTGACAAGGGATGAGAGCTTTCATTTTTCTCTGGCTTTTCCTTTCCAGCTGCAGCAGACGAGCCCTGACATGGTCCTCTTCCTCTTCTGGCTCGTTCTGCTCTCGCTCTGGCGGAGCTGCTGGACTGTGGTCTGTGCAGAATAATTATTTTTCTCAGAAAGTTTCCCCGAAGACATATCTCCCATAGTGCACAAAAGTGTATGTACCCATTTATTCTTTGAAGAATATTTAGTGAGTGTGTGTGCATGTGTCTGTGTGTATGTACGTGTGCGCGCGTGTGTTCTGCCAGGACCCATGGTCAGCACTGGCGATAGAACAGGAACCATCGTCCTGCCCTCAGGGAGCCTGCCCTCCTCTGGGGGGTGGACAAGCCCGTCTTTGAAACTACAAATGCATAGCGTGCTGGCAGTGAGCTGCTGGGGCAGCAGGAAGCAGGGTGAGATCTGGGGGGAGTGGGGGCCTGGGGGAGGCCTCCGAAGGCAGGAGAGTCCCAGACAGAGTGGGGGCTCTGCTCCCTGCTCCCTGACAGTGGGTCACATGCACCTGGGCTGAGTCATTTCACACCGAGATTCTTCATTCAGGTCCCAGGGTCCTCCCATCAAAACCCTGGAGAGCTGCAGGGGGCCGAAAGGGGCACAGCCTTGGAGTCTGAGCATCCTGGGATCAAATTCAGTTCCTCCGTCTCCTGGCTATGTGGCCTCCCTTACCATGGTGGCGCCTCAGTTTCCTCTTCTGGACAATGGGACACGTTGTATCGCCTGGAACACCGACCTACCTGAAATGATTTGTGAGGTGTGAGTGGGAGGGATCACAGGCATGCACAGCGTCCCCGGAAGACCCCCAAAAGGCCTGGGTGGCTGCGCCTAATCCCGCCCTCTGCGCCCTGATGACTTCCAGGCCACGGCGGCAGACAGGTCATTTAAAAAATGTAATTTTCGCACTGACATTCTGCATGCTAAGCCCGGGGCCGGCATGTCCTTTCTGCTCAGGGAGAGCTCTGGGGGCAATAACCCAGAAGGGAGCGGCAGCCCTTACTTTGCCATTCTGCGCCCAGGCTGCTGACAAAAGAATTGTGCAAATGAACCTTTAAATCCGTAAATAGTGCCCCCACAATGCCGGGAAGAATGCAGCGGCCTCAAAGGGCAATATTCACAGTTTATCTCAGGGTGATGGATCTGAATGGGCGCATGAGCACGGGTTTGTTAGAGAAAGAGCGGGCCACAGCCCCCCGCCGGGAACCCAGTGGCTGCGGTCTGCAGTGCAAACAGTCAGTCTAAATCCCGAACAATTAGGGGAAACCAAGCTGCCATTATCTGAACTTCAACTTGTTCTCATGATTGATATGGGAAATGAAAAGTTGTACGAGGCCGGGGAAGGCTCGCGGGCCCTCACCGCACGCGGGGCCTCCGAGAAGGTGCTTAATGTATATTTCATACACACAGCGGGAGCAGCCCGCAGACACCCAGGTCAGCGCGCACGGCCGGCCCTGCACGTCGCTCCTCTTTGTCAGGGCTGGTCTCTGCCGGGTCAAAGGCCCCTCTTTAGTCTGCGGGCTCTAAAAATTCCCACTCGATAACCTGAGTTGATGACCGGATCCTCCAATGTCGCTCTTGGCACGGGGCGCTTCTTTGCAGGCGGACCCTGCATGCTCTGTCACTGCACGGCCGCTCCTCTGTGAGAGCGCATCTGTCCGCACCTCAGTGTTGGCATCTGTAAAATGGGGCTGAAACCTACTTCACAGAAAAGCAGGTGACTTGACGAGTTTGGCCCCTGATGACCGCTGAGTCCTCAACACCGTCATGTGTCCCCAGACGCTCTGAGGGCTGCATACGTGGTTCCCTGATTTCCCCACTGTACAAATGTCATGAAATGTTCTTACGCAAACGCCGACGGGCAGCCTAGGGCACCCAGAGGCTGTGCAGTAGAGCCTTTGCACTGCCGTCACAAACGTGGTCTGTCCTTGACTGAAATGTCATTAAAGCGACGCAGGACTGGTGGAGATGTGTCCACAATCACCTGGCCCGGAGTCTGAGTACTGGCGGGGAATCATTCACTCTGCTTGGGGATGAGGGTGGTATGAATGAAAATAAGACAACTCATGCATTTGTGGGTGTGCTCGGGGGCCTGTAGCAGGAAAAGACAGCTTGGTCCCCAACATGCCTATTTAGGCTTCACCAGTCCGGGATGGTAGCTGCCTCTCATCTGAGTCTCGGCTCTTGGCCAAGTAGAAACGCCACGGTGTTTGCTGTCCTGAAATGAGCCAAGGGCTGGGGAGGCACATGGCACGGGTGGGAGGAGCGTGTGAGCGGGGCCTCAAAGGTGAAGGGGTTGGAGGCTGATCTGCAGGGGGAAGGGGATCCTTCTGAGCTGCACAGGGCTCCCGCCCCCTCCAGCCTCCGAGCCCTGCAGCAAAGGCGGGGAGCAGGGCTGCAGACAGCTCAGCAGCTGGAGCATGTGGCTTCTGGAAGGGAAAGGTTGGCATGGAGGCCCAGAAAATAGGCAGATCGTCAAGGGGCTTACACATACAGAAGAAGTTTGCCTTTTGCCCTGTAGGCACTAGGGAGTGATGGATTATTCTGGACTAAGGGAGTGACACCTGACTCACGCTCTGGGCAGTACTCTGGGGTCCTATGCCTCCCTGCAGCACTGTAGTGGTGCCAGGAATGGCTGGCAGAAAGCAGGGACAAGAGGGTTTGGAGACTCCTCGGATGCAGGAAGACAGAAATGCCAAAGGTAACAAGGTCACAAGCCTGGGTCTCCTCTGCTCCAGTCGGGAATGAATGAGTCTCTTACGTCAGTCCCACCAGGGGACACTAGCTCACTAATGACCAGGAACTTACAACTTGATCAGTTCATTAATTGCACACTGAGCGCTTCAGCGGAGGACGCACAAGTATACTGACTATAATCCTCCAATGCTCATGTCAAACGCTTCTCACTTCTCTTCCAGAGATAAGGAACCCGAGCCTGGAGGAGCCAATGATTTTCTCAGGCCTGAGCTGGGATTTGAACTGGGGTCTTTCCGGTGAGAAAGCCGGTCACTTCTCTGACGCCCAGCCCCGGCCCCTGGCAGGGCTGGCAGGGAGGCCTGCCTGCAACTGCACCCAAAGGCCTGCTCTGAGGCCACCAGGACAGCGGCTGCAGCAGAGGCTTTCACCGACCCTCTTCAAAGCAGCCGGAGGCATTCAGCAGGGCTGGGCATTCAGGCTGGAAGGATTTCTCCATTGTCTCCACCATCAGAGGTAAGTGACATCTTGAACGCCTCAAGAAGATTAAATAGCCGACTCCCTAGGAAAGCTTAAAAAAAAAAAAAAGGGAGAGAGCGAGAGAAGAAAGGGCCCAAGTTAGCCATTATCGAGCTGGTCCTTTTTTGTCGGGGAGCTTTCAAGGAGCCCCATTGGAAGAAGCGGGCCCAGATAAGAAGACAATGACGGGCGCAGCTCAGAAGGCCGCAGGACCGCGCCGGGCGCCGTGAATGCGGATTACCGCGGCTCCGAGCCGCCGAAGCAAGGGGTCTCCCGGGCAGGATGAAAATGAGGAATTACTTTTCCCTTCCCCTCTGAGACTCAGTTCACTGCGCAGCGACAATGTGTGCTGGGGGGCACTTGACATGCCCCTCTCCAGGCCATGTTGGCGCCCCATGTGGGGCCCCTGGGGAACAAGGGCGGCGCAAACCCAAACAAAGCCGATTTTAACCCAATACACTCACCCCGCATTCCCAAACTGAAAGGACGAGTCCTGGGGCCGCTGGATATTTGTCCGCTGCCCAAGCACACGGCTCGGATAAGGAGTTCGGATGAGCGGATGTTTGAACATATGTAAACTTTATCGTTTAAAGAGCATTTCTTTTCTTTTTCTTTTAGCTTTCAGTGGGAGAAGGACGAGTGACAGGGAGGTCCCAGCTTGTAACGTCCTCAGAAGACCTTGTCTGGAAGGGGTGGACTGTGATGGAGGAAGCGGTCCCATTTGTTCAGCTCCTGGGAACACCATTCGTTGTTTTTTTAAAATTTAATGTATTTGTTCAGATGTGTCTTATTAATCACCATTGGTTGATAGCATTACGTAGGTTCTGGCGTGCAGCGTTACATTTCGACCTCTGTCTCCAGCATCTCATGATCACCACCAACAGTCTGGTTTCCATCCACCAGAAAACCACCCCGTTACCACTTCACGGCCTCACCCCAACTCACCCCAACTCTCTTCCCCTCCAAGTCCCTGTAAGAAACTCAGCCCAATGAAAATATAGAATTGTTTTCATCGACATAGCATCCCTAATGGTTTAAAAGTCTCACAGAGTCTTAAAAATAAGCACACTTATTTTTCAGAAATCAGAATGTAACAGACACCAGAGTCAAGAGCTTGGTGACTCTTCCTTCTACAGCTCTGAGTGGGTACCAGTCATTTGGGAGCCTGTGGGTGCTGGGATGAGAGCAGCCTTGTAGATCTCATTTTAATGTGCCTTTTCAAAGTTGGTTTTTGCTGTGTGTGTTGTGATGATTAGACTTGGCTGCCTGTCAGAAGTTAAGGTCACCTTGGGAAGGAGATTCAGCATCTTCAGGTGGAGAGCAGATGTATCTGTCGCTTCATCATGGAACGTGCACACACTTTGTGAAATAGAGTCTCATCGTGGGTCCCCTTGCTTGGGATGTCTGTCCTTCACTGACAGAGGCAAGGCAGCATCTCACAGCTACTGCATGGGCCCTGGATTTGTCCTCACGTGAACTCAAGGCCAACCTCATTCTTATACAGGAAGCCAGCCGACTCTAGGGAGGATGTGCTTCCACCTTCGAGTGAACCATCGCTCTGCTCTGAGACTTGGTTTTCTAGGAGAGGAACATCAGTGCCCTAGAGCCATTATGAGACTGACAGGGTGTCACCAAAAACTCAGTGAGGTGCTCACTGTAATAAAGGAATGTGCTGGGAAGCACAGGGCTGCTAACTGCTTACTCATGGTAGTTGAATCCAGAGGCTGAATCTGGCTCCACCATTTACTAGGAACAGAGTCTCCTGTGTCTGGGACATTTCATATGTAGTGAGGGGCTGTCAATGGACTCTTCTTCACAGACTGCTATGAGGATCTAGAGATAGTATATGGTTCTAGAACAGTGCCTGGTATGTGGTGAGGACCCAAATGAATTAGCTTTTTCTGGAAAGCTTTTGGACAAGAAGTCGTAGAGGGTAATATGATGCGCAGGAAAGGTCATCTGGAAAATTTGGACCACTCTCAGTTCCAACCACATCTCCCGAAGAAGACTCACTCCAGGAAACTATCAGTGAAGTGTCTTTCCAATGCAAAGGGTGAGGAGACTCGAACGTCCGACCTTCTTTCTCCTCCCAGCTCCTTTGCCCACCCCGATCCTCAGCAGGTAAAATCACCGATGCAGAAAGATAGGGGGCCCATTCCTGACTCAGACGTGGTGGGATGGGGCTGGAGGGGAGTAGGGAAAGAACAAGAAAGTCACTGCCACTGCAATTTTTAAATATTGTCTCAGCATGTGAGTTTTGAAAATTTTCTTTTCTTCGGTATTTAGCATGCTGTACTTGTTGGCTTTCCCAAGGTTGTGCAGAGGTGACCAACTCTGGCTGCTCACTGAATCCCAGTGGCTTGTGCCAGACACAGGCATCACTCACTCAAAGCTGCCTGTTGACAGTGGGTCTTCTAGAGCTCTGCTTTGCTTCATGTGCCTTTTTTTTTATAAAACTTTAAAAGAAATCAAAATATATAATGGTAAATAATACCAATCTTATAACCAGAGGATAATAAGCCTTCAGTACATCGAAACAAACCTTATGTCTTCTATTGGTGGAATTTCTCATGTAGCACTTTTATGATAGTTGTTATGGGAACAAGTATAGTGGTACAAACCAATAGACTGTGTCTCTGGATCATTTTAATTAACAATAGCACAAGTACTCTAAATACTCCAACCTACAAATGGAATAAAATGGAAGCAGTCGTTAGCATGTAAGAACCATATATACTACAACTAAAGGATATTATACTATGGTAGAAAATCTTACTTTAACCCCAATGCAAAAGTTAGCCTGCCAGGAATTTTCCTCGGTACTATGGAAGCTGTAGCTACGTCCTGCTTTACAGAGACTGCAGCTATGTCCTGTTATCATGACTAAGGACAAAAAGCATCGCCTCCCTACTCTGCAGCTGTACGTAACTGATAAGAGTTGCCAGTAGAAACCACACGTAGCCAAGGAGATGAATCTTCACCTCAGAGTATGAAAGGAGCTCCCCTAGATGCCCCGTTGCTCAGCTTTGGGTAACAACACCCCTGAGCCAGCACCGGCGCTTGTGATAAAGTGCTGTTTCTCTGCCTTCGAGTGGCCAGCTGTCAGTCTTCTCGCTGTCTGGAGGTTTTGCCATAACAATACTAACAGTTAGAGCTTCTCCTGTTTCCACTGAGCCATTGTATAATCCCTTATTAGAATAATAGTAGGAGAAAAAATCAAACAAATTTCTATAGTGAGAGATAAAAGCATCTCGCTCTTGTTCTGGGTTTTCAGGTAGGCGCAGTGGAAGGTGGACCAACGAGGACAGCAATCCACTTCCATTTCCACATTAGTGGGACAGAGTGAGTCTAGTGGCTGGTGATGAGGTTCTGGGGGAGTGCTGGAGAGCTTTGGAGAGCTTCATCTATGCCCTGAAAATGTGGGAAGCACCTTCTCCCCAGAAATATTCTCCTGGGGCAAATCTCAACATCTGACCGCTGGCAGAAGGACAAACACCCCTACCATGTGGGGGCATTGAGTCAAGGAAGTTCTGAATGGGGACAAGTTCTCACGGAGAACCTACTGACTCAGGACAGAGTTGTCTAGACTGGAAAAACCCTGCATATGACAGTTGATCAACCTTGGACAAAGGGCCCTGTGTGTCCCACCATCTCAGCCTCCTGAGTCTCCTGCCTCAGGTCCTATCGCTCAGAAGATTCCTGGTTGTTTTTTTGGGCCTCTGCCAAATGCTCCATTGGGAGCATCAAGGACACAGGGATACTGTCCCAACCTCTGCATTCTTCCTCCATCTATTTTCGTACAATGTCCATCTTTTTTCTTATATTGTTGAGGTTTCTTTTAGCTGACAGAGTTCTCATTCCAGTGGCATGAACTTATGTTAATCCTTAGGAAACAAGTTGGCTTTAATAGCAACCAGTAATTTTTCTGAAATAATTTTAGCTTTATGTCTATATGTATTTAACCTTCCTGTGTCTTTTGGATGTTTTCATTTGCATTGGAAAGAGCCTCCTCTACCTTGGCAGAGTCAGTTCTCTGTAAATTGGATTTGGGATAAATACATCTTCTGATGATGCTGTTCAAAAAGGGGGGTTCTGCATGCCCCTTTCCAATGGAGTGTTTGCTGGCTGCAGTGGAGCTTTTTGATTTGGAGAGTTATCTTTCATATGATTATTTCAGTCTCTTCATTTAATTTCATAGACATTTGGCTTCTCCTTGCTTGGTGAATTTTTAGACAAAGTTTAAATTCTGACACACAGATTAGTTTCTTTACACCTCCTCTGACTCCTTGAAGAGCCTCCATTAGATAATAACTCCAAGGTCCCCATTTCCGAGGTGTCATGCCCCATGTTGCCTTCACCAACAGCGACTCGCTCATCTTTAGCAGGAGTGTGCTTGGAGGCCTGATCTGATTCTCTTTAGTGTTTGGAACTGGTTCCATAGGCAGCTGAGGATTTTCTGACATTTTATTTCTCTTTAATCCATTTGCCGGCTCTTTCCCTCCATTGTTGAGATTCTTGTGATAGTAGTTTGAGGCTTTTGTTCAGACTGGGTTTCCTCCCGAGCTCTACAGTGCTCCTAAAGCAATTTTGCTCTCTTCGGAGGGGTTTTGAAGGATGTTTTGCTTGCACACTTGCTGTTGGATTTGCTTAGTTGTGTCTGGTTAGGACTGAGGTTTGCTTGTCACGTCAGTCATCAGCCAGACTTGCTGTGAACGTTTAGCCTTTTTCCTCTCTCCATGCTTGCTACAAGACTCTCTTTTAAGGTTCAGTAGAGCGATCTTGCTTTCCAGCTCATTATTCACAGCTTCCCCACCTGCTGTTTCTGCTAGCTTGTGCTGGAGTTGATTTAAGGTCTCCACCTTCTCTTTCAAGTTGGCTAAACTTTCTGTCCACCGGAAGGACAGAAACTCCAGCGGCCAGAGGTCTGGTTTCTCCTTGCTTAGTAGTGTGAAGTTGTAGGTGTTAAAAACCCCCCTGTGACTATAAAGCTGTCATCTCCCACACATCTTCGGGATTTGGGCCTGTGAGACTCACCTGGCACAGGGTCCTCAGCAGCAGCCTCACGAGAGCACCAAGGCCATCAGGCACCCCTTGAGGGCTCTGCAGGCCGTAGCTGCATGGCCTGGGCTGCCAGAACCCTGCTGGCCAGCAACAGCTGCCGCGGCCCCTGCGGAACATCCCACCAGGTCCTCCTCAGTGCCTGGCACCCCCAGTGCAGGTGGTAGGGGACATGAGAAGCAGTGTCTCCCAACCCTGACACATCTTGACTCACAAAGAGAGGATCACATCACACCACCTTGGGGATGTGCGTTAGGTTCTGCAGACCTGTGAGAATTGCCAGGGACTCAGGCCAACTTGAATCCTTCTTGCTTCCCCCAAGAACTAAGGAGATGACTACCCTTCCACACCTGTAACAGTCCTGGGTCATTAGTTGGCCCCCAATGCTGTCTTTGCTCATTTTTTCCCTCTTGCTAAATTGAGGTGACGTTCAGATTTCTTTTCAAAGGAAAGGTATAGACAGGAATGAAGGCAAGTAGGCAGCAAGAAGACAGAGGCAGAAGAAACACTGTTTTATTTAGTTGTTCATATGGCTATTCTCTCTGGCCCTGGTCTTGAACCCAGGACCTTGAGATGTCTGTAGGGCTGCTCCCTGGTGTCCTACACTGCTAGGCCAATAGGACACACTCCGTAGTCAGATTTTAAAGTGAACAGTTCAGTGGCATTCACAGTGTTGAAGAACCACCATGTCTATCTAGTTTGAAAATGTTTTCATCACCCCAAAGGAGATCCCCAAACCCACTGAGTTCCTCATTTTCCTGCATTCCCCCCGCCCTCCTGGCAGCTAATGATGTGCGATCCGTCTCTATGGATTAAACTAGTGTGAATATTTCATACAAATCGAATCATGCAATATGTAACCTTTTATGTCTGACTTCTTTACTTGCACAGTATTTTTGAGATTCATTCATGCTAAGGTGCATATCATTCCTTCACTCTTTCTTATGGCTGGATATTACTCCACTATATGAATATGCATGTTTCCTTGTTCATTTTTTGATGGACATTGGGGTGTTTCTACCTTTTGACTGTTATGACTAGTGCTGCTGTGAACTGGTGTGTGTGTGTGTATGTGCATGTGTGTGTACTGGTTTTCAATTTAGGGCTATGTATGTGGGAATATATTGGGTAGAATTGCTGGGTCACATGGTAATACCATGTCCTACTTTCTGAGAAGTCATTAAACCACTTCCATGGTGGCTGTACCAAATCACAATACTGCCGGTGATGTATAGTGTTTCAGCTTCTCCATATCCACACCCATGCTTGTTACTTTCCATTTTCTAAATGGCCGCCATTCTAGGGCATGTGAAGTGTGCTTCGCTGTAATCTGGGCTTGTAGTTCCTGAAAGACTAATGATGCTGCGCACCTTTTCATGTGTTTGTCGGCCACTTCAGATCTTGGGAGAAATGTCAATTCACTCTTTTTCTCACTTTTAAAATGAGTTTTGCTTTTTTTTTTTTTTAATTGACTAAGATTTACAAAGATTTATTTTGGATACTAAATCCTTAGCTGGTATTTAACTTACAAGTCTTCCCTTACTTTGTAGACAGTCTTTTCACTTTTTTGATAATACGTTTCAATGTACAAAAAGTTTTAAATTTGATTAATTTGATAACCAATTGATCTCTTGGTTCTTTTGTCAATTATGTTTTCTATGTCCTGTCTAAGAATCCATAACCAAATCCAAGGTCACAGAGAGTTATCCCTAGGTTTCCTTTTATGAGTTTTCATTCTTTATATATAGGTCATGGATTCATTTTGAGATGAGTTTTGAGTAGGATGGAAGTCACTGTTGCTTCTTCATTCCAGAATCTAGAAGACAATGGTGCCCTTCACTCAAGCTCCATCATTCTCATGGCCAAGGGAAGAGAACAAAAGCTGAACCACTCAATGACTTTTTCAAACTCAGCTCTGCCATAGTTTAGCATGTGCCTGTTTCACTGCTTTGGTCAAATCCCGTGTCAGTGAGGCAGTACGAATTCTCTTTCCCCAGGAAGTCAGTGCAGAACCCATGGCCATGGCAAGATTGTTCGATCTCCTACAGGGAAGAGAGGCTGATCATCAGAGACAGTGAGACAACCTACCACACAAGCGCTAGAGATGATCACATATGAATCAGAAGAGAGAATTCAGAGTACAAATGCTTTGTTTATCAGGAACTTCACAACAATTGAATGCACAGCTCCATAGTACCTTATCTGAAACCAGTGAGACTAGATGTCCTTAGAATTCACATATTTTGTATTTTAGAAAAGAAATGCAGTTCAAGAAAAACATGCAGGACCCAGGGCAGTACTTCTAATTAATACACTAATTTTTTAAATGAAAACACATGGCTCCCCACCAAGAAAAATCCTCACTTTAGTGTAGATCAAACTTTGCTGCCAAGTAAGTTTAGGTCAAGTCATGTCTTGCTGTTTAAAAGAACAATAACATCACAATCCCCTGCCTCCCTCTGCCCTTTAAAAGAATTTTTTGGATTTTGGAATGGCAGCTCAGGGATGGTTGATTTGTATTTTGGAGAGCCAGATAGGATTCTCAAAATAACTTGTTTTTAAAGAAAGTGTGCAGGCAGGAATGAAGCTGAGTAGAAAGACGGGTAGGAAGAGAGAAGCAGAAGAAACCTTTTATTATTATTTCGTTGTTCTCACTGGAACCTGGGACCTTGGGCTGCACGTGGGACTGTTTCTGGGTGGACTAGACTTCTAGGCCAGCAGGGCGCACCCAGATCTCAAAATAACTTGGGAGGGAACTATCAAACACATACCTCCTTTTCAGATTGTTCTAGGTGGTAATCTGACAGATAAGCCAGATGAATTATAAAACATTCCTTCTGGGAGGCATTATTTGTAAGTGACTGGAGATTCCTTTGTGTTAAATACTGGTGATCTCTGAGTGATATTTCTCTTCTGAACAAAGGTGTGTTGGGGGGCGGGTCACTGACTAAGAGGTATGTGACCTGGTCTCTGCCAGATGGTGCTTAGGATCCAGTTGGGAAGAGATGATGAGAAGCAGCGTGGTTTCATGAGAATTTGGATGGTGGGAGATGAGTGCCACTTGGTGAAAAGAATGCCACTGAGCATTGCTGGTGTGAAGAATCTCTCCACCAAAGGTTCAGAGGCAGGAGAGTGGAAGCAGGACCTTGAAAGGGAGGCCAAGGCCACCAGGCAGAGAACCTGCAGAGGAATTCAGAAGTCTGTCCATTGATGTGTCTTCAATATTCGTGGATAACATGGCTTCTTTACAGCAATTCCTTTTCTGTGGACTTATGACAGAGCAAAGACATGTTTTTCTAGAAAGTTTAATTAAAATGTACTTCTTTGGAATTATGTCCAGGGAGCAAATGAGTTTAAGCAGGTCACTTGGCAGGGACCAGTACCAGTTGGGAAGATTGATGCCATTCTGGACTTGGGGTGGGGGCTTCTGAGCGAGGCAAAAGAAGCAGGGCGATGTGGGCAGGGAGGCGGTGACAGGAAGGTTCCCATCAAGGCCTGTCTGGACAGGGCTCTGCAGGCTGTGGGGAAGCCAGTCTTCCCAGTATGGGAGCCAGCCTCTGTCAGAGCTTATAATGCAGCAGACACCTACTTCTGCCTTCTCTGAGGGGATTTTCCAGAGAAATACTCCCTGTCTGCCTGGTTATGAGTCAAGTTCTTTTTTTTTTTTCTATAGCACCTTCCTCAGAAGTCTTTGAAATTTGACAATTGTCTTATGGAACCACAGCTGTAGAAGGAGGATTCTGGGGGAAGATGGGATAAGAAAGGAGTATGTCAGCAGGGCCCCCGAGTCTGGTCCTCCACATGACAACACAGAAGACACACTGTTGCTCTTGATTGGCTCTCTTGTTGGGAAGAACCGTTATGGAGGTCCTGCCACGGTCTAGGCTCTGTCCAGTGTGGTCAGAGTTCAAGACCAAAAGTCACTCTCCAACTCCCTAGATTGACATATGTAAGCTGTTGTCATTTTTTAAAATGCTAACAATAAAGGGGGCAGGTAAGAAACACCTTGCGCATATGTCTTTGACTTGCATCTCTGTTTAGGTTCCTAGAATTGATTCCTTGAAGGAAAATTCCTGGATGAAAAGCAGGACATTTTTCATGTTCTTGCTAGTTGTTGTCAAATTGCTTCCCCAAATGGAATGCATATTTTGTATCATCTACCCTTCATATCTCAGACTGTCTGTCTCATTGTACCCTCATGGGTGATGAGAACCGTCACTTAAAAATGAAATGGACATTCTGAGAGAAAGATGAAGATCGTTACGTCCATTGGATTTTCATTGATAATTGAAGCAAGCACTTTTCAGATATTCCTTATCTCTTTTTTCGGCTAGTCGTTCCTTTGCTGAATTTTGTAGGATTGTTTTCCTTATTTTTTCAGAAAAGGAGTGCATATGAGGCCAGTGGTCTCTTTATAGTTCCACCTTTTATACTTGTCTTTTGATTTCATGAATGCTTGCATTTGAATATCTTGATAGTCTCTAGGACTTGACTACTGTGGACTGGTGGGGTAGGGGACAGGGAGGGACAGGGAGCCCAAGGTGGCTTACATACCCAGGATGACAAATCTGAGAAAGATCTGGGGGTGACACGTGAACTCACTCCTTGCATGTGGCCCAGGAGTGTTCGCTGAACGACTGAATGACTAACTACCTTGATTAGAGCTCAGCGGAGTGTTCCGGGTATTTTTCAGGGTCAGAACCACACCACAGCCCATGTCTCCAGAACCCTAGTCCCCTCTTCCTTCCTGAGAATCAGGTGGATTTGGTGATAGTGGTAGGAGTGAAGGGGCCAAACCTAGGCAGCCTCTAATCTTCCAACTTCACTGTCCCTTTTCCAACAATAAAAACGTGATCTCCGCAGTCCTTGCCACTCTGCATTTGGCTCTGTTGTCCCCTTGGGGAGTGTGAAGGGGAGGTGGGCTCTGTTTTGGATCCCTCCAGCCCAATTAATCTCGGAGGCTGATGGAGGAACTTGACAGATGCTTATCAAAACGAATCTGCTCGCCATCTGCATTCATTCATTTAGTCTTTGCTACAGCAAGGGGCCTCAATCTAGCATAACTGACTTGCCATTACACTGGGTTCATTAACGGGGCTCAACACAGTAGGCACACTCAACAAGGAAGAGAGCAAGTCATCCTTCCCCAATGCGTTGCCATTCCTCTGCATTTCTAATAGCCAGAGAGAAAATCAACACCCAAACCCGCCTCCTGTGGGAAGGGGGCTTCTTTTCCTTCTTGGTCACTTGGCAAAATCTGAAAGCACCAGGGTGCTTGATTTACAATCCACCTGTCCGTTGGTATCACTGCTATAAACATGCTCCACCAGATAGATGATGGTTTGCCGGCACTGGGCGATGGGCACGGCGTTCTAGGGAGGGTCTGCACTGCCTGCGCAGCGGGCTGAGACTCCACGCTCGGGATCAGACCTCACGTTGTCGTTGGGATAAGTCCCACACTTGAGTCTCCTCCGCGCTTCTGAGAGAAGGAGCTGAGGTCCAGAGAGGAGGGAACCCTTCTGAAGTCTCCGCGAGTAGGGATAGATCCATGGGAAGAGCCCGATTGTCCACCAGCTCAAAAACTCAAATCACGGGCAGAGGGCCCATGGGCAACAATGTCACATAACCCTAACTTTTGGCTCAAAGTGTCTTGTTTCCGTGTTACAACTAACTCATTATTAATTTTTTAATGCAATGTGGTGATAGCATCTCTGATTGCTTATTGTTTCTGCTTCTCCGTCATTGCAAACTGGGGAATATTCGAGACTCCAAGGCGAGAGGAAGGCAGGCCTGAGGAAGGCTCACGTGCCAGTGGGCGCACGGATGGGGCCTGGCGTTTGGCTGAGACCGGGTGTGGCCTGCCAGCTGGCTGCTTCAGGGAGCGCCAGCCCCACGGGGCCTCCCGGCGTTGCCTGGAGACATTGCAACAATGCCTTCTGAGCGGCCCCGCGATGATCTTTTCTGAAGAGGCAGCCCCTTCAATTATTTTATTTCCATTCCATTATGTTAATTAAATCAGCAAAAAGAACAGAGCACATGCATGCCCCAAGTGGAGTGGCTGTAAGGGTTAATCGGAATGGCCCTGAGTACTGTGGGGTGAGCTGCCCCCGAAATGTGGACCCACGACCCGGCAGCCCAGTCCCGGGGTCCAGCAGGAGCGCCACCAACCTGGGGGCCGCCTGAGTCTTGGTGTGAGTTTCCAAGTTCTCCTGAACCCTCTCCCCACCATCCCTCTCTATTCCGCCCCTCCCACCTACACCTGGATGGGAGTTGGGGTGGAGGGGTTGGCGCAGACACAGGGGTCCTGTGAGCCTTTGAAGAACCACTTACCACCACAGCCCACTGTCCAGCAGTCCTCCTGTCTCAGCTGGTGGATGCTGAGGAAGGCCTGGCAGATCTGTCAGAGGAAAACTCCCAGGCAGAGTTTCTAGAACATCAGAGGGCTTCACTGCAATAAAATCTTATACAGATTCCCCCAAGTATTGATCGGATGTTAGTGGGTTTCTTTGGAGTCAGAGCTGGGGTTGGGGCAACATTCCCATTGCCCGCTCTTTTATGGGGAGCTCAGTGGGAAGCCGGCTTCTTGGAGCACCCCCAGAGGTGCCAGAACCCAGACCTGTGGGTCTTATCTGGTCTGTCCCATATGGGACATCTGTGACCACACAGCCCTCCCATTCTGATGCTCCCGCCTGTAGAAATGAGAATTAGGAGCCCTGAAATTTCTGATCTTGAAATTAGAGAGTCCCTCGCCTCAATTTACTTGTCTATATAGTGGACATAAAATTCTCTGAGGCCTCTCGGGCTCACAGACGCTAAGAATTGACACCTGATGGCTACTCCCAGGCCTGTGGTGAGCACTTCTGGGAGGGAACGTCCCTCAGAATATATTTCTTAAGGAATGTCTGTGTTTTAGCAAATCTACCCCAGAATATTATGCTCTGCCTCTCCTTTTACAGTGGGGTACAGAAGGAGCTGTTTCAGGTGGTCATCTTTTTTTTCAAAGGCAAAATTTGGGCAGGAGTGAAGGTGACCAGAGGCAGTCGGAAAGAGAGAGGATGAAGAAGCATTTTATTTATTCTATTTAGTTGTTCATCTTAGTTGTTTCCTTCTGGCCCTGAGACACGAATCTTGGTCCTTGGAGTGTGTGTGGATCATACCTGCTGGAGGCAGTGGACCTACCTGCTACTCCATCAGGGTGATTTTACTCTTGTGCTTCTTCCCTTCTGCAGAGACAGGCCCAGTGGGCCCAGAGGCCTGTGACCTGATTCCGTCCTGTCTGTGACTCGCAGTGGGGCGGGAACCTCCCCTCTCTGGCCTGTGGGTGCCTAGCCCATGGTGGTCCTCCAGCCAGGCTCTCTGAGATCCCCGCAGCTGTGGGACCCCCTCGTTTGAATACCGCCCACAAAAATAGCAGCGCAACGCCTTATGTTGAAAAGACGATGGAGCAATTACTCTAAAGTTTATTTCCTGCTCCCTTGCCTTCCCAGTATGGCAAATCTCCTCGGTTTTAAAATTAAGTTGTAAATGAGATTTGAGTTCCACATCACTTACTTTGTTCTCTCTCCAAGAGAAAGAGTTGAATAACCAGTTCAAAGAAAACGTGCACATAGCTGAAATTCAAAGAGGGTTGGGGGGACTTTCTTCCTCCTAATCTGGGTCCTCGGGCTCGTCATCTGATTAACCTTCCCCTGGGCCCTGCTGTGATGGGGGAGTCTGGACCCAACACTCAAATGTTAGTGGAGTAACTTGCTTTCGGGGCGGTGTCATCAGTCAGTGTTTCCAACAGCATCATAGAAATAGCAGAAAGTTGTTAGGAAGGGTTGTTGTGAGTCAGTCCTTTTACATATAATAACTTCATTTTGATTTCTCTCAATGACCCTTGGTGGTGGATTTTCTATGACCCACTTTGCTGATCAAGAAACAGGCACAGATCGCCTAAGTGACCCAATCGAGGTTTTACAACTGGTAAGTGAGGGACCAGAATTCCAAACCAGGCTGCTGCCTCTAGAAGTCTTTGCTTTTCACCGTGAACTTGACCCCATAGAGTCTCTGTGCGGGAAAGGAGAACGTGCAAGGTCTTCTGGCCAAACTCCCTGGTGGCTCTGGCCAGGCCCCTGTGGTGCGGGCTGGTCCGGCCTGACTGAGTCGCCCTTGGATGATGGGGAGTTTCTTCCCTTTGAGGGCAAGTGGTCGTTCTGTCATTGAACAAGCATGTCCAGAGCCCATCCAAGTGCCAGACTCGACCTCAGTGCTGGGACACAAAGAGGAACCTGTCACAGGTCCTTCTGCTGAAGGACTTCAGGCACAGAGCCCACCAGTAGCTTCCAGAACAGTTCTGGTGATAAGAAAATTCTGTCTTTATTGAACTAGAAAATAGTTTCCTATAACGGAAGGGAGCACATAATTGCGGATACTGCACTATCAGAGCAGCGTTAAGACTGAGGAGAAGTTCTTAGAATAATTATGTTGGGTGACAGGCAGGCTAGGTAACAGGCACACATGATCCCAAGCTGTGCCTCAGATCCTCGGTGCTTGACCTCTGAGTCCCCATGCTCTCCTCCACACGCCCGCCCTTCTGACATCTGATGACTACTGTCTGGCCAGCTCTGAGCCTTCTCTTCTCTAGCACAGCCGGGTCCTGTCATGAGTCCCCTGACCTCGGTTTGAATCCCTGCCTCAGCGTCTCGCTTTCCACTGAGCACATCTCAGATTCTCACTCTGGCGTCCTGACCTGGCCCCGGTGCGGCTCAGAAAGGACCTGAGTCTGGAGCGGATGGGAAGGAAGAAGGATGAGCGCGTGCCAGACATGTCCTGAGAGCTCGGGACACAGGCAGAGTGGAGGATAGCAGAGCAAGCCACCCCAGGGGCTCGGCGGTGGGCTGCCGGGCTGGCCTTAGACATTCAGGAGAAAATGGCTTGGGGAGAGCGGCAAGAGAAATGGGTTGCACCGGTATTTTTCAGGCTTAGAAAATTTTGGACAACCGTTCTTATTTTAAGGTGAGATCTTTAACCAGTCAGCCTGAAGCCCAGGCCGCTGTGTGTCACTCAGTCAGTCAGCGAACATTCACACACTAGCCGTTGTTGGCAGAGGACACAGATGACAAGTGACGTTCTCAAGCCATGTTCGCTGGGGCAGAGCAGTGACTGTTCTGGAAAAACAAATGGAACACAGAGTGGGATGGAGGGACAGCTTTACGGAATAAATAATCTCCGAACTGGCTCTAAGAGGAGAAGCAGAAATGCTCCTGGCAGAGAGGGGAAGTGAGTGACATTCCAGCAGAGGAACAGCCTGTGCAAGACCAAGACACAGCTCCCTGCGACAGACAGGTTGAGGTGGGAATGACAGGGGACGAGCAGGACCGGAGGGGACTTCAGTGCTACGGGAAGCATTTGCATCTGTCCTGGGAGGGACTTGGACATTCAGGGACCACTTTGCAAGACTGAACACTGGTGGGAGGATTCAGATGTCCCTGTCGTTAATTAAAGTGAGCGCCAGCATGAAGCACACACGAGAAAAAGCTTTTAATTGAGAGACATGTTTTTCGAATGCTGCTCAGCTGCCAGCTGACTTCGCTCTGGCAGGAACGGCGAGCGATACTTAACTTTCTTTAAGCTCCATTAATCTGCCCGTTTCTTTCTGCTTCAAATTCCACTTCAAACACACAGCGGCTCCTCAAATTCATAATGAAATAAATGATTTATAATCCTTTGGGGAGCCAGTGAGTCCCCCGTTGGGGGGTGAGGGTGGGTTGGGGCCATCCAGCAGAGCTTCCATGGCACTTCCTCTCCTCCTCACACACACACACACGTACACACGTACACACGTACATGCAGGCGCAGACACAACACACGTGTGGGTGAACAAGCGCATACGGACCCACATACAGGCACACACGTAACACACAGGCGAACACGCACAGAGACACAGATGGATGCACGATCCAGGCCTGCAGTGTATGCACATGTCTGTGCCCACACATATGTGTGCACACAACACACACTTACATGTACACGATACATATGTGCACATCCATGAATGAACACACAGGCCCAGTGCAGCAAGCTGCATGGATGTGCACACGCAGACATGCACACACAGTACCACCTATGTTTTTACACACACATGTGCACAGGGCACATTTGTGAACACAGCGCAGCTGTGGACACACCCATGGACACACGTGCAGTGCAGCACATACATGGATGCTCCACGCAGACATGAAACAACGTGCACATATATATGCTGCACGTGTACCTGTGCGCGCTCACATGCTCACCCCTCAAGAACACAGGCGCATGCGCAACACATGGGCGCAGTTCAGACCGGGGACGCACAGACACGTGCACACGCCACACAGATATTTGCACACACAGGCACCGTGTGCAGCTGCACAGCCTTGCCCTCGTCTTCACCCCCCCCCCCCCCCCCCCCCCCCCCCCCCCCCCCCCCCCCCGGAGCCACCGAGCACCCAGCAGCCTGCAGGACCACACCCATGTCTCTGCCTGGAGCCGGGGCGCCTCCCCACGCCTCTGTCCCCAGTCACTTTGCGGAGCGCTGCCATTGCCTTGTGCCCGACAAGTCAAGGGCTTCTTGGCACTGCGCTGGCTTCACAGCGCCACGGAAGCCGGGCGTGCTTGCGCCCCTTAGGGAGCAGGCACCTGACGTCCAGGGAACGTGAGGGTCGTGGGTCCGCCCAGAGCGGCAAGTGGTGGGCGAGGGGCTGACCCCGCCACGGAGGCCCCTTCCCTCCAGCCAGCCCCTGTCCCCAGACTTGAGGTTGGGTGGAGGGGGCTCTGGGGCTGGGGCCTGGCCACAGCTGGACAGGGCAGCTGCACAGAGAGGATCTCAAGGCAGGAGCGGTGTCTCTGCAGAGGGAACCGGGAGCAGAGAGACATCGCCAGCAGCAGCGCTGGTCCTGCAACTGGCCGTTCAACCCGGGGCTTTTCTTCCCAACTGGAAAGAGTCCATTCTACATAAAGGTTCAGTGAGGACTTGTGTCTCCTTTAATGATGCCAGTGATGCCTAATTCATCACTCTCTACACACACACACACGCACACACACACACACCCCGACACACGTAGACACAGGACACATGGATGCACATGGCCCACACACGTGATGTAGAGAAACAGACATGCATCATGCAAGGCCATACACATGTGCACAAATGCACGCGTACAGCACAATAAGGCACATAAAGACACCACACAGGCTGATACGCACAGCACATGCATGTGTTTACAATGCACACACATGGTATTTGCATCAACTCATGTGCATACATTAAAAATCTATTCGAAGTAACAGTTGGTTCCTAACTTATCATCTGACCTGTCTGTACCGAGGCAATGACCTCATTTCAGCATAGTGAAGGTGATCCCAGGATGCACTATGTGAGAAAGCCTGACCCGATGCCCGAGTTATAGCAAGAATGTCCTGTCAGGATAGCGCCTCCCTTCTGCCTTGAAAATGATGAGCTGCCTTGAGAGGGGAGGCATGCGCGCCTGTGGGTGCTGGCGGGCGGGAACGCTGTCCCTGTAGGGCGAGCAGAGAACGATCTAAGGTAAGAGCCCTCTGCTCACCTGACCTGCATTCCAGGTACCGGAGACACACTCTCCTCACCTCATATGGGCAGATCTCCGAGTTCCAGCAATTCCGCCTGGAAATACCTCTGGAGCCTGAGCTCGCCTCCCATCAGAGGTCAGACCTCCTCGTGTCTCGCCTTGCCTGACTTTAGTGACAGTTGCAGCCGTTCCTGGTTCCTCTCAGTACCCCCACCCACCCCAACCCCCCGACTTAGCATCTCTGACAGATCAGCACCCAAACTGTTCACAAGCCGATAGACGGAAACACGCGTGAATGGTCAGGGAGGCCCCTCTTTGATCTCCCTGCCTTCAGCTCCCCACCTGACCCCCTCGACAGTGCGTCAGGCAGCTCACGCCCAGAGGGCTGCAGGACCCGCTGCTGTCCCTAGGGGTGGAGGTCCGTGAGTAGACTGGGGGCTGGGGGTGGCAGAGAGGGAAGCAGAGGAGGCTGATGGAAGCCGGCTCCTGCTCTGGAAGCAGATGTCTGGGATGGGCTGTGGCCTGAGACCCCGAGTTCTGCCTCCACTTCCACACCACAGGGCCACCTCCCAGGTGGGGCCACTGACTGAGTCTCCCCATTCAGGTACGAAAGGCACAGTCAGAATCGCCAGCGGGACTGCCCCTCATGACCCAGGAGACTCTGGGGGAGACCCTTAACCTCGCCTGTGAAATGGGGCTTCCTCCCAGTGTCACTGGGTTGGGAGGCTCCAGGGAGACTGGCATCGCGGCAGAGCGTGGAGCCCAGTGCAGACACTTGCTGCTGGAAGGTGCCTGCGACTGGGTCACTGTGTCCTGACTTTCAGGTCTGGCTTTTCCCAAACTCTGGCTGTAGGCCAGAGCGTGGCACACTCATGGTGTTTGGTTCCCGGACCCCTGAAGACTGATGCCTTCCGCCCAAGTAGGGATGCCCACGCTGAGGCCTTCACCTTCAGGGGCAGATTGCAGTGGGGGTGGGTGACCCAGTGGGGTGATTCTGTGTCAATGCTTAGAATCCAGGTGGTGCTGGAGACTGAGCTCTGTGCGGGGTGGGCATCACTCTGAAGGCGGGAAGGGTGGCAGGTCATTGGAGAGTGTGTTCGTATATGTATGGTCACAGCTGCACGCAAGCGTGTGCATGCATGTGCATACGTGTGCATGTGTGTGCCTTCCTACTCTTCGCCCCTCATCCTGTTCCCTGCCCAGATAGCTGGCCTTTCAATCTTCTGATTGGCCGAGTTGAAACTAAATTCCGGTTGGCTGAGCTGACTCTAGATTCTGATTGGCTGAGCTGACAGTATATTCTGATTGGCTGAGTGGAAACTAAATTCTGGTTGGCTGAACTGACATTAGATTCTGATTGGCTGAGCTGACACTAGCAGTCTTGCATTTCTGTGGCAGAGAGCATCTTTTAAAACCTTATTCCTGTGTTTGCTATGCTCGAGTGATGAGGGATTGCTTGTGACCTCTCTGACATACACAGGTCCAAGATGTCCTGTGAAGGCAGCAGGATCCTTGGAAACGGATGCTTTGGAGTAGCGGGGTCTTTCTGAGACCCTGAGACCTTCAAGAGAGGCATGGCTGATCCCTGAAAGCACTCCACTCTCTGTGCCCAAGCCTCAGAGAATGCTATTCTCTCTTCTCTCAGGACTGCTGGATTTCCCATTGGCACCTGGCTTGGGCTTGTAGTGGATCAGCATTCTAAAAGCCAAGTGTCATTTAATTGACGCACCACCAGTAAGGTTTGCATTGTCATTTCTACCGCCGAGGGAGGGAATTAAGACTCAGAGGGAAAGTGACTTACCCAAGGTCATACAGCTACCAAGTAAGGGAGCTGCTATTCCAGTCCATTTGTCCTATGCTGAGGCCTGTGCCCCTTCTAGTGCCCCTTGTTGATGGGAACTCTGAGCTTGGGAGACAAGTTCCATGCAGGGAAGTGGACCCTGACTGCCCATGGGGGGGTTCGTACTCCATTCTGAAGGGGATCCTTACATTATCGTGAATGGAGACGATTGTAAATGGCAAACGCTTGCTCTAGAATTTCCTCTAAAATCTTTTTGACTCAAAACTACTCATGAACACCTATCACTTCCTCGTGAAGCTGAACAGTTAAGAAGATGGAGCAGAAAAGGCACTGGGTTGAGAACAGGACCCAGGTGGGCCCATTTGTCATTTCTAAGTTGACACTTGAACTTGAGTTTCTCCTTTCCTTCCTCTGAGTCTCATTGTCCTGTTTTGTAAAGTGGGGATGAAAAATCTTAACGGGTCTCCCTGGAGAGGGCATTGAGAGAATCAGAGCAAGGGAGGGAGTGTAAAGCAATTTGTAAACTCTAAAGTGCTGTGCAAGTGGGAGGGGTTATTCAGAGACCACATGAATTGTCTGTGGGATTCCCTGTAGCGAGAATACAGCTGCAATCTCATTCCAAAAGATGTCATTGACTTTTTAAAAATTATTTTTGTTTTTGCACATTAAAATAGAATCACATGTAAAGGTTCCCCATTCCTCATATATATGTCAACACACCCTGCCCTCCACCAAATCACCAAATGTTCTTCACCATTGTCCAGTGGATTCTGCCACCATTTCTCATCCCCTCCTCACCCTGTAGTCCCATATCCCTACTGGTCACCTCGGTTTTGTTGCAAGTGTCCAAGGGTTGGTTTTGTTTCATCTGTTCCTTTGTCTATTCACATTCCACCTATGAGTGAGGCCATCTGGTATCTGTCTTTCTTCTTTTGACTTGTTTCACTGAGCATCATTCCCTCTAGATCCCTCCATGTTGATTCAAATGACAGGGTTTCACCTCTTCTAAGGACTGGGAAGTGTACCACTTCTTCGTTATCCATTCATCTGAAGTTGGGCCCTTAGGTAGTTTCCAATTCTTAACTATTGTGAATAAAGCTACAATAAACATAGGGGTGCATAAATCTCTACAGATGGGTGCTTTCACATCTTTTGGGTAGATGCCTAGAAGTGGTATGACCGGATCATGTGGGATTTCCATCTTCAGCTTTTTGAGGAATCTCCACACTGTTTTTCATAGGGGTTGCACCAATTTGCACTCCCTCCAATGTCACTGACATTTGAGACGCTCCATTTTTTTGTCTTTAGGGAGGTTGGAGGATGTGACTTTGGGCTTTGACCCCCAGTAACTCAGTGGTCATGACCTTCCAGCGGATGTCTGTGACTGTCAGCTCCCCTGAAACACAGGCTCGGGGGCAGGGGGAGAGGTGATGACGCAGACACTTTGTTTCATTTGCTGGTGCTGCACCCCGACACCTACGGCAGTATTAATCCTGTAGCAGACACTCAGTAAATATGCCTGGAGTGTAGCCATCAAATTATTAGTCAGATCTCTTACACTCGGGGCCATGAGGGAGGGCGGGTGGCTTTCATATCTGATTCCACAGTGCTCAGCACAGCATGGCACAGAGTCTGTTGACTGAAAGGTGATACTGAATTGTTATTATGCCCAAACTTTAGCATGAATCTCAAAGCTCACCATACGATCTTATTTCATTTTCTCACCATGATGTTTCGGTTAAGTGATGTGAATGAAACCTCTCTCAGTCAGCGATGGCTAGATTCCGCGTAGAAACAAATATCACCAAACTGTCAAGGACAGACAGCAGGAAATATTTGCTTTGGTGCAGGTCCTCATGTCACCGAGTGATCCAGTAATTTCTCATCCTACAACTCAACGTGTAATTCCTTATCTTGATCGATAGCAGAGGTGAAAGCAGCAGTGAATCCTACAGCCTCCTAGGACGTGGGAAAATCACTTCTGCTCACACTCCACTGGCCAAGGGAGGTCACATGACTGAGTCGATGTCACTGGGGGTGGGTGTTTGTCACTCAGGGAGGAGGCTCTGAATATAACATGGCAGTGGGTGGGGATGCGCAGTCCTCCTACAGGAGGGGAATATAGACACTACATTGACCTTGAAAAGGCTTTGATGTGTTTGGAGGGCTGCCTGTCTTTAGATCTCAGCATCCTTACGCACTGACTTTTGGATGAGGTCATCATAACAGATCAGGCAGCTGAAAATAGGAAGGATCTTATCATGAATGTTCCACATGTTGTTTCCGCCTGGATTTTGTCCTGCTTAAACCAGAACTGCAAAAGGAAATCTTGCTTTACAAGCTGATAGGACAGACAATGAGACCCACCCTGGTGGAGGAGCCACTCGCCCCCAGAAGGAACATAGGTCACATCCTCCTGGGTTCGAGTCCCGTGTCTGGGGGGAAATAACCAGTGTGAACAACTAAATAAAAATAAAATAAAGTCTTTCCTCCTCTCTCATCCTGCCTGTCTGCTCCCTTTCATTCCTGCCTGCATCTTTCCTTAAGAAAAAAGAATAGCGTATTAGTGCTCCTTCTTAACCAGGGCAGCTGAAACTCCTCACTTCCCAGCTCAACTCTCTTTGTTTCCTCCAGGGTACAAATAATCAGGAGCATACAGGGGACACACTCAGAGACCAGAAGCCACTGAGGACACTGACAGGGTCAGTAGAAGAGGATGTGCCCAGGAGGACTGGAAGCATAGAAGGGTTCGGCCCCATCTTGACTGGCGGGGAGGAGATGATTTTCTAATGAGGAATGGTGGGCAGTTCAGGACTCACTAAGGATCAGGGTCAACCAGTGGGGCTGGAGAAGTGGTAGACCTTGGTGGATGCAGGACCTTGGATGCTATGCGAGGAGTTTGGGCTGAGTGATATTAGAAACACTACTCTGGGGGGATGTGTGGGAGGGGTGGCCTGGGGGTTAGAGACTGTCCTGGGCCAAGGTCGCCGTTCTCCCAAGAGACCACGACAAGTGTGCCCCTAACCACCCCCATGCGTTCAGACTCTGATGGAATGTCACAGAACCCTTTGATTTGCAGACATGGAAACTGAGATGCAAAGACAGGATGGGACATGCACAAGGCACTGGTAGTGACCAAGCTGAGGTGTCCCCAGGGCTGCTTGACTTTGTATCCCGATGGCTCATGCACTTCTACACAGAGTATCAGTTGACCCGAGTCTCCATAACCCGATACCACACATGGGGCAGGTTACAAAGCAGAAATTGATGTCCTCACCATGCAAGACACTGGAAGCCAGTTTCCAACGGGGTTGGTTTCTGGTGAGGCAGCTCCGTCTTCTGCACTGCTGCCTTCCCGCTGTGTCTTCATCCTGTGGGCTTGCTCCTGGTGTCTCTTCCTCTTCCTCCACGGACACGGGTCCTATTGGATTAGAGCCCCACTCCTATGGCTTCATTTAACCTTCTAACCTGCTTATCGTCCTCTCCTCAATTACAACCACCCTGCGGGTGGGGCTTCACGTATGAATTTGGGGCGACACACTCAGTCTGTAACTGACAGTAGGTGATGGAGACTGCCATTTACTCCCAATTAAGAAACCATCCCTCATACCCAGTCTTATGTCTGCCATTCTGGGGGTGTTACTTCACCTGTGAAGGACCCTGGTGCACGGTAAATGCCGGCTCTGGGCCATGTGAGTTGCGTCCCTTCTGTGATTCCAAGTGGATTTAGTACGATTGCTGGTCAGGGGGAGCTTTGATTTTAAAAGTTGAGGTTGTTATTTATTTTTTAATTAAACTTAAAATATGTTTTGAGATCATATTGATTCATACCATTTTGTCATGTCTTCACATCCCTGTTCCATCGCCTGAAAGCCGGGAGGCCTTATGTGAGCTACTTGAGCTGTGTGTTTCTGTCCTCTCATCTGGAAAAGGGGGCATCAATGGCATCTACACAATCTGGTCATTCCTAACAGAGTTCTTGCTTCATGTTAGATTGTATGGTTACCCCTATCAGGGTTCCCTGAACATTTTTATTGCTCTGTCCCTTTCGACCCTATTTCTTTGTAATGTTCAGTCCCCATAGGGGACAGCACTGGGGAATGGAGGGCTCAGAACCCAACACCCTGAAGTGTGACCTTGGCCTCTCGGAACTTCCATCAAACAAGGTTAATAGCACCTCCCTTAAAGGGTTGCTGGGAAAAAGAAGAGAGCCAGTGTGTGATTTACATCTCGGGAGTTCCAGGGCATGTACAAAGCAGGGGAGCCCATCTGCCTCTGTCTACTCCCCAGGGCTAACTTCCCCATCATCGCTTCCCCATACAGCCCTACCTGCCCTGACCACCATTCTCTGCTCTTCAGGGTTAATTCCATAATTAGTTGTGCTAGGGTGTTGATAATTAATGATGACTTTTGCATTTTAATTAGGGCTTCCTGTTTAACAACAAAGGGAGGGCTAAGCTGCCCTTTTTGACACCAACGCCAACTAAGGGTACATGGGTGAAACCGTATGATGTGAGTAGGATACCTATTCATCCATTCCAGGACCTCTGCTAGTCTACATCACATGTTTGTGCAAATTAGAAAATCACCTATTCTCTCTGCTGGGGCCTTTTTTCAGTGCACAACCTATTCAACTGTCCAAGGCTGACTTGCGGCCTAACTTAGGCTATATCTGGCTCTGAGGTCTACCTCATCTTCCCACTTCCCCCACTACCCATCTCCCCTTTGGACAGGAGATTCCTGGAAGCACAGGAGACAAACCACAGCTACTATCAAAATGTCTGCTGCTTTGCAGGCCCAACCAGTCACCTCAATGGATATAAGGCAACCTGAGTCCCACTGAACTTTACTCCCAGTCTCTCAGTTCTGGGGACGCTTCTTGTAGCTTTAGGACTTTCTGGAGCAGATTTGTCTAAAGGGCAGGACTTGTCCCTTTTTGGACTTAGTTCCCACCAGCACGGAACCTGCCTTCCCAATAGCCGCCATCTTGGCTGTGGTATGACTGGGCTTCCTCATTCCCTCCTATGAGCGCTGGGAGCATCGCACTTCCTACAGGGGTGCTGGTGGTGTCCAGCGGATCAGCCAGGTGACCCCTGGTACTTCATTGAAGTCCTGGTAGAATGTGCATCCTGATTCTGCCTGCCTTTCTCAAAAGGCTGTATGGAGGAGGAAGAGAAGCTATAGGTGTGGAAATACTTTACAATTTCTCAAGTTCAGTGTTAAAATGAGTACCATGAGGTGAGACACAACCCTGTCATATAAGCTTCTTCCCTTTAGAAGAACTACGAAAATCATAGCACAAATTGTTAGCAAAATTTCTAATTATGAAAATCCCAGATGACATCACCAGCATCTACCTGACTCTGAGCTGCGGAAGGTTGGAATGAGCCTGCTGGAATGAGCCTGCTGGCAGAGAAGGTCTCCAAACTCGTTTCTCCCAGTTCTCTGAGAACGTTAGACCTGTGTCCTGCTGGTTCTGTGTGGCTGTGGGACGGCTCTGAACACAATCCGGGCCCCTCCTTGCGACCTTCTGCCATCAGGGTGGATGTTCGTCCTAGGTGAAAAAACAGACCCACTTCTCATCGAGAGCAATCCTCTTGCTGGGCAGTTTTTCTCTGTATACAGTATTATTAACCACGGTTTCAGATAATATGATCTTTATCTTGGCACTGAGGAGGAAATCGGTCAGTGGTCAGATGGTCGGGCCACCATCTACACGGCCTGTCCTCTCTGAGACTTGAATTAAATTTGAGCGATGCTTGCAGGATGCCAGGCCTCTGCTAGGATCCGAGGAAGATATGGAAATAAATAATGACAGCTCCTGCCTGTGGGGAGTCGCCTGTCTAGTAAGGGACACAGGATGTACCCGGAAATGGTTCTAACAGAATTAAAAAGCACTTTGGCAGCAGTGGCCGGGGTAATGGGGGAGGCATGGTGGTTGATTATTTTTAATTGGAAGGTTTGGAAAAGTCTTCCTAGGGGAAGCAGCACTCTGTGATGGGCCTCAGAGGAGGCGCGGATTTCAGTAGGTGGGAGGGGTGGAGGCGGGTGTGAAGGGCATGGTAAGAGAAGGAGGGTATTTGAAGACCGGGAAAGGCCAAAGCATAATTGGGGTGGCGGGCCTTCCAGAGGGACCGGTGGCTGGGACCTTTGGAGCACTGGCAGGGCGGCATGCACTGGGAAGATACATGGCGTTGAGGCTCTGGAAGCTCTTAGGGCTGTGGAATTAACTCACTCCTTCACACCTCCCTCGTGTGGCAGGTTCTGTCTACATGTTAAGGATTCAAATAGAACAAAGTTCTCCATCTTCGCCTTCAAGGGGAACCCACCCACTCTCTGGTACCCACCAGCTTCCAGCATGCTCATCTCAGGGCAGATTCCACATCACGGGGGTAGGTCAGCCCTGTGAGAACAGGGGAAGTCTGGGCACAATATCTGTTTACATTCCTGGTCCAGAGCAAGGTTCCCGACCCCGTCTGAGTGGGGCGCTAACAAGTGCACCCCTTTCCAAGAGGAAGGGAGCAAGAGACTAGACACTTGCTGAACTATCATGTCATCTGCCACAGGGGACAGGTGTCCTCCTCCACTTTTCTTGAATCAAGAAGAAACCCTCCCCTAGAGCCACCAGGCAATCCCCTTTATGTCACATTGGCCAGAGCTGAGTCTCACACCAGCCCCCAACCACCCCTGGCAAACGGGGTTGGAGTCCCCAGGGTTGATTAGCTCCACGGTGCTTCGGCCCCTGGGGCACGACCCTCCTTCCCTGAAACGGTTGGAGCCAGGCAACCGGCAGCATGGTGCTCGTGTAGGCTGCCAGTGATGCCTGCCCACCGGCGACTGGTCACAGCCGAGCCCCTTTCGTTCACTGGGGCTAGGCTTGGACGAGATCTCTGCAGGCCTCCCCGTGTGTTGGGAATGCATCTGCACACATCTTTCCAGGTGCAAGTTGCTGGAAGTCTTTTCACTTGGCGTCCCCGGAACATCAGCCGTCTAAGCACTCTTGCTTCGGATGCCAGCTGCCTGAGCCCACCTCCAATCTTTTTTCCCCTGAGAACATCTTGTGCAGAGAGCCGAATTGTGTGAGTGTTTGCATTTACACACCTGTAGAGCAAGCGACTGTCCCTGCCAGACACCGGCCTACAGACCCTGTGGGATCTTCAGATGGTTGCATTTCTGTCCTTGTCCAGGGACTCCTGTCCTAACAGGAGATGTGACAGTTTCCCAGGAAACTGTAAGACCAAAGAGGCTTGGATTATTTTACCCTGACCCTGCGTCTCTAGGTCTGGAAATATTTTGGAGGATGATAGACATCTGGGCACACTTCTCTTTGCAGAAGAGTGGGTGTGAAGCAGCAGCTTCTGGATAAAGATTCATCTGCATCCTGTCCCCTTGAGCAATCCAGAGTTTCCCTGGGTATCTCTTTGTCTTTGTAGCCAGAGGCCTCTGGGCCCACAAATGCTTGATCAGCGCTCCTGTGGGGAGCCAGGCACCCTAGGTTCTAAGCCCGCCAGGCCTGTGTTGCTGTGGGACTGGGTTTGTGAGGCCTGAAGGTGATATAATTTGGAGAGTTTTTTCTTTAGGAAAATGTATAAATGATAATCATGTGCCGCATAATGACATTTTGCTCATTGATGGGCCCCATTTATGATGATGGTTCCTCTATACAGCCAGCTGCGTGGTAGGCTGTCCTGTCCCGTCCCGGCTAGGTCAGTATCATTACACACTAGGATATTCGCACAGCGATGAGATTGCCTAACCACACACTTCTCAGAATGACTCCCTCGTTGGGCAACACGTGGTTTATACACGTCTAATTAGGTGACGGGCTGCGATGGCTAATTTTATGTCAGCGTGGCTGGGACTGAGCGCGCAGATGTTTGGTCAAATGTTACTCCGGATATTTCTGCCAAGATGCTGCTGGCTGGGATGACCATCTAAATGAGTGGACTTGGAATAAAGAGATTACCCTCTGTATGGTGAGTAGGTGGGCCTCATCCAATCAGTCGAAGGCCTTCGTATTAAAAAGACTGACCTTCCCGAAAAAGAAAAAAAAATTGCCTTCAGGCAGCCTTGAGAATTAAATTGCAAATCTTCTTTAGATCTCCAGCCTGCTGGTCTACCTTGAAAACATTGTACTGAGTCAGTTCCTTAAAATCTCTCTCTCTCTCTCTCTCTCTCTCTCTCTCTCTCTCTCTCTCTCTCTCTGTCTCTCTGTATATATATATATATATATATGTATATATATACATATATATATACATATATATATACATATATATATATACCTACATATCTCAATCTCGTTCCTCTCTCTAACCCATTGGTTTTATGTCTCTGGATAACGTAACACAAGGGCTGTGGGAGGGTTTCATGTCTCAGGTTCATTATCTTCCTTGAAATGTCCCCAGCGAGCCAGGTCCTTCCTCACCCTGGAGCGTGAGGGGCCAGCCAGGTAGGTGGACTCTTCCCGGCTGCAGTGTTGTGAGGAGGACCTGGGACGCACGGGTCGCACCGCTGTGGCTGCAGCCCTGAGTCTCCGAGTAGCTTCCGCAAAGGTGAAAGGCCAGGGTCTCTGGGCTTGTCCCCTGCTGTTCTCTGTCCCACAGCCCCTGCAGTGTGAGGCCTGGAAGCAGTGTGATGCAGGTCAAAGGTCGCTGCTCGCCCAGGAGCCCGCAGCGGGCTGAGGAGCCGGAGGTGCCCAAGCCCAGGCCCCAGCATGTCTTCCGTTTCTTCGTCCGCGCTCCTGTCAGCTTGTTCCTGACTGAGTGCTCGGGCGGCCTGGGTCCCAGAGAGAAGACTGGTTCCCTGATTTCAGCTGTAATAACACCTTTTCAGGGCTGGCTGCTGTCTGCCGCGAGGAGAGGACGCCTTCTCAGGGGCATTCTGGGCCAGGGAGCAGTCGGCAGAGGGGGTTGCTAAGCGTCCCCAAGACCCCGGTAAAATCTCCCCCTGGGCTCGGCAGAGAGCCGGGGCTTCCCTGAAGGACAGAGACTCCCAGCTGGACGCCCACGAGCATGGGAGGCTGCTCGGCCGCCTCTGTGTGCTCGGCGACCTGGCCCTCCTGAGAGTCACTGGCTGGGGACAATGCGGCCGTTGAACTCGGAGCTCTGCTGTGTGGGGTGGACTCACCAAGACACCAGACACACTCGAAACAGCCAGCAAGTGAATGAATTCACTCGTGTGGAGTTTTGGTAAAGAAACTCTGCTTCTGTCCTTTGGGGGGTGTGTCTGTGTGTCTGTTTATCTATGTCGTGTACCTGTGTTTTCTGTCTTGTATGTGGCCATACGTGTGTGACTGCGTGTGCAAGTGCATATCTGTGTGTCTGTGTGTCCGTATGTCTGTGCGTCTCTGAGTGTGTCTGTGTGTCTGCATCTATGTGCATGTGTCTCTGTGTTAGTGTGTGTCTGTGTGTCTATGTGTGCATCTGTGTGTCCATAAGTGTGTCTCTGTGTATGTATGTCTATGTGTCTATATGTCTGTGTGTATCTGTGTGTGTCTGTGTGTCTGTCTGTATGTCTCTGTGTATGTATGTCTGTGTATCTGTCCTTAGGTGTATGTCTCTTCATGTGTGTGTTTGCATGTCTATGTGTACATATCTCTGTCTACATGTGTATGTGTGTGTCTCTGTGTGTCTACTCACGTGTCTCTCTGTGTTTTATGCACTTGCCTGTGTCTGTGTCTCGGTGTGTATGTGTCTGTGTATGTAAGTCTGTGTGTATGTCTGTGTTTTGTGTGTCTTTTTATGTCTGTGTGTCTCTGTGCCTCTGTGTGTGTGTGTCTACCTACATTTGTGTCTGTGTGTATATGTGTCTCTATACGTGTGTCTGTGTCTCTCTGTATGTCTCTGTGTGTCGGTGTGCAGATGTGTCGGTGTCTCTCTGTGTATGTTTGTGTCTCTGTGTGTCTGTATCTATTTGTACGTGTCTCTGTGTTAGTGTGTGTCTGTGTGTGTGAGTATGTCTGTGTGTGTCTGTGTCTCTGTGTGTGTGTGTGTGTGAGAGTGTGTCTGTGAGTGTCTGTGTCTATTTGTCTCTCTATGTGAGTAATTCTGTATGTGTCTGTGTGTCTCTGTGTCTCTGTGTGTGTGCATCTGCGTGTATCTGTGTCTCTGTGTGTCAGTGTGCAGATGTTCAGTGTCTCTCTGTATGTGTATATCCATGTGTCTGAGTCTGTGTGTTAGTGTGTGTCTCTGTGTGTTAACGCATATGTGTCTGTGTGTATGTGTGTGAATATGTCTGTGTGTCTGTATGTGAGTGTATCTGTGTGTCTGTGTGAGTGTCTGTGTGTCTATGTGACTGTGTGTGAGTGTACCTGTTTGTGTCTGTGTGTATATATGTCAGTGTGTGTGGAAATGTATTATCTGTCTGTGTATCTATGTGCCTGTGTGAGTGTATCAGTGTGTCTATGCATCTGTGTGTGTGTCTGTGTGTATATGTGCCAGTGTGTGTGTGTGGGAGGTGTATCTGTGTGTCTGTGTGAGTGTGGGGGGGTGTATCTGTGTGCCTGTGT